>KK118803.1:0-17704 GCA_000611955.2 Stegodyphus mimosarum | reverse complement strand
AGCAGCACTTATTGCGGCGCGTGGTGGCCACACAAAATACTGATTCTGATCTCTTGTTCTTGTTTGTTTGCTTTGAACATTTAATCATTTATTTGTACCACTACCACTCAACTGTGTATTAAATTGCATTCAATTATGACGATTCCTTCTTGGTGTTGCAATTTTCACAAACTTGAGTGTATTTTGAGAAAAATATGTTAGATTTTCAAACGTTTCCTTCTAGACAACAACAAACATTGTTTTCTTTTAATGTTGAAACTTTCACGATAGATGAAATAATACCTAAGTACCAAAAGGTTTCAACTCAAAGTGTTTAGAAATTGTTACAAATTTTCGGCAATGCCTTGAGAGTTAATAAGTAGTTTTAAAAAGAGTAAATATAAGAACACTTTTACGTGTTTGCAAAAATCGGGTATATTTTTTCAGAATAATCATTTCTATGCAATTAATAGATACTTATCCGTTAAAAATATACCACCTCATTTTCGGCACTATTTGAGGCACATTGGCTTAGTTTGTTTCTTCACACCTTTGTGGCGATAGTAAACGAAAAGGAAAGTTTGGGATAAGCAACAAAAGATATGTATGATTTCATGATAAAATCCACCGAAAACGCATCATAGGGGAAGTAAGCGGTTTAAGTTACCTTTTTCATGAACTTGTTTCTTTAAGTACCACAAATGTATTACGTCTATTGAATTAACGTTAGCACGTGGTAACAAGGATTTGGCACATATCTCTCCTATGCAATTATTCCAATCAACTAGCGCGTTGCATTTCGTTTGAAGAAAGGTCTGTTTTGGATACCTCAATAGAATTTAATTCCTGGCGCCATAAGTTAATGAATCGTACCGCAGTAATGAAAGGAATCACTGATCTAATAAACTACATTTGTGTTTGGATTCCTTTTCCTTTCCGGCATATGCGAAGGCTGCATAGCCATTTCGAATTCAACTCATATATTAATTTCTCGACGTACTCAATCGACCACAGTATTTCTTTGTGAAGAACATGTCTTTCTTGAAGGACAAGGAGAGCTGCTTCTTCATTTCTTGGAAAATGCTAAGTCGCAGAATTCTTTAAGAAGGGAAAAAGTGACGACATCTCGCGAGCAATTGGTAATAAAGATGCTTATCACTAAGAAAGAACTTAAGTCAAAGTCGAAAAACCTGGTGTGGTCCTGCCGCTATACGTCTAAAATAGTGAAGGACTTCAATGGAAAGGTACATTGCAAAAAAAAAAAAAAAAAAAAAAATAAAAAAAAAAAAAAGGATTGTTCTATATCTCCCGTTCTACTGGGCCGATTGATAAAATTCAACTTGCGTTTTTCATGTCTCGAAAAAGCAACTTAGGATATGTATTGGATTTATATATAACATTGTTCTAATATAAGTATTTTGACACAAAATCGGACTTTTTCTGAAATGACATGCTAATGTTTTTCCATATTTCAATTCTATAACTAATATTATGTCAAACTGCCAAACTTTGTAAAAATCGTACGAGTAGTTTTTAAAACATTAGCTTTCAAAATTTTAGCTCCTCAATATTAATTGAACTTTGTATATATTTACTAATTTCTCTTTTTTCATTAAACTTATTTGATTCTTCCTCTCACATTTCGAAATTTAGGTTCATTCCAAATAAAATTGCCCATTTCTTATGATTTATTTTTATAATTTGTGTTTTAAAATAATTTTATAGATTTTTCGAAAAAAATTTTAAATTATAATCTATAAATTTCTACCATCATCTTGAAGTAGATGCATTTTTAAGCATACCTGCAAGAAAAGTTTTTTATTCAAAATTTCCGAAGGTATACGTGAATTTATATATTGAAGGTCTTGAAATTTGGCATATTTGTTGTAAGCGAAAAAACAGCAAATGTGGTTTAGGCACTTTTTAAGAATTATTTGAAAGTAGGAACGGTATGACGTTTTTCCCTTCGTGCACGATATAAAAAGGGAAAGGAAAATAGGTTGCGATACATTAAGAAGTTCGCCAAAAGTATTATTCTTGGAGAAAATTGAAAAAAATAGTGCCAAGATAAATTTTTGAATTTCTCCATAAAATTCGCACCAAATTTTCCAAAATTTAATATTTATGCATAGTTTGAATCGTAGAATTGAAATATGGAAACACATTGGCATATCATTTCAGAAAAAGTCCGATTTTGTGTCAAAAAGCTTATGTTAGAACAATGCTATATATAAATGTAATATATATTCTAAGTTGCGCTTTCGAGACATGAAAAATGCAATTTGAATTTCGTCAATCGGCCCAGTAAAACGGGAGATATAGAACTGTTATCCCACTTTTTTTTTTTTTTGGCGCAGCGCAGCACATTGAAAAAATTGTGATGGAAGCTACTTGCAGAAATTCGTGCAAGTACTTGTGCTTTGATATTACAGCCACCTACCTGGTGTAGCGGTTAGTGACTATTACTAAACTACTGAGTTGCTTCCCGACCCCTGAGTTGAAACTAAACCACTGAGTTGCTTCCTGACCTCAGGTGTACTTGAAACACCTATGCAGAATTGGTTAACAACTCAGCGGGAGTTAGCCGCTAGCTGCCAAGTAGCGGTTGTTGGCCGCCCTGGTCGAACAAACGACTGTTACATACACACATACACACTGGAATTTACTCGTGGACTGTAATAATATTTAACACCTTCATTTTCATTAATTTTACACAGCCATGGCCACTCGAAACCATGAATTCTCTCAGAGACTCTTAGCTCACATTCTCAAGTAACAAAGCTCCGAGAGCTCAAGACGCGTGCGCAGACGCAAGCATTGATATGCGAGCGCAGACTAAACAGATGACATTTATTGAATTCAAAAGAAATACTTATATATGCAGACACTTGAAGCAGAATACAATCATACAATATGACAAAGGTAAACTTTAATGCACAATACGAAAATCAAATAATACAAAATACGTATGCAAAATAAATTGAAACATATGAGTAATAAACGTAAAGCATAACCATAATAAAATATAATATAAAAGTAGCTATTAGTACAACGTATTACGTAGTTTACTAATACATTAACAAAGGCACAAAAGGCAAATTTCCTACATTATATCAATAGACTGATATGCGAGTTACTGTATTGTAGGTGACATTGCCTCTCATTACTGTTGTAAAATACTTTTCGAATGATGAAATAATACTGTAATGCACTAATGTCTCATAAACATATACAAATGTGACAAATACAGAATACTAGGTGAAAGTGCATTGAAATAAATCTAAGCATAATAAAAAACCATTATACTGATATATTTACCAAAGTTCGCATGTCTTGTAAGTAACTGCATTACATATGAAATATTGGGTTACATACTGCTTAGTAATTCAGTAGTTGTTATGTTACGTGAAATATATATTAGATACTCTCTAGTCTCGTCATTTTGTATCGAAAAATGATAAGCAAAAGATATGTCTTTTTGGGGAAAATTATATACGTAATAATTACAATTATATTAAATATTAGTACTTACGTATTATCGCAACCACCTGAGAAGTCGCACAATTACCAGATTACTCCGAATTCCAAAAAGTCTTAAGGCAATCACATTCATAAAAATCTTTCAGTGAAGCAACAACGTTATTTTTAATACGTTCTATTTGTTTTATTACGAATTCCAATGGCTTTTATAGACAAATCATGATATCCTTTGTCTTAAATTCAATTTTAAAATATTTGTTTGTGAAGTTTGTCATCAATGGAAGAAATTGAGATAAACTTTCTGCAGGAATACGGTATTTTGCTGCAAAATCACTAAAAGGAACAAGCAGTAGATGTTTTTAATAGATAGCCTGTTAGCAATGCCGAAGTTGTGCGTGATGACAGATTTGTGCAATTTTCTAATTTTTTTTAAATGCAAACAGATCGCTGTGTACAGGGGGAGAAGAAAAGAGTAAGAAATTATAGAAAGATTTCTAGGAAAGTAAAAGTGTCTAGATTAAACACTTTTATATTTAACGAAATCTTTGTTTCGTAATTTGTTTATTTTTTGTATTATATATAACTATTTAATAATTAAAATTTGTGCTTTCTTTTGATGTGTTGATAATGATTGCCGACGTACCGTTAATACGGATAGTTAGGAAATTTTCATAAAATCACTAAATCACTAATTGGAATCTGATAAGTGACTTTTATCTTTTCATCTGTAAAAATCGTTGAATCGCGCGAAGGTGGCTGCATTAATAAGTATCTAAATATTGGGCAGCAGTTGGGTATGCGTACGTAACCGTTTTTAAGTATAAAATTAAGTGAAACATAATGTGCGCACTGTAAACCAATGTGAAACCAACTCTAATTACTATAAGGTTAAGCATTGCTATGCATTACTTCTGAACATAACATCACAAAAATACAAACTAACCACACGGTATCCCAGTAGAGCATTTCTTTTGCATTTTTCGAACGTTATCTAGCATGACAAAAATGTAGGAAATAGATGGAAAGTTCTAAGGTAAGCAAAATGGCAAGTCGAACGATAAGATGGCAGAAGTTCGTAAAGTTGCAAATCTTCATTAGTGATGACGATGAAGACCCAATCATTGATATACTTTCGCGAGAGTGACAGCAGCTTTGATTACTTTGATAATTGGTTGGTATACTGGCCTGCAGCAGGTGATAGTGAGCCCTACTATTGCCAGTTACTGAAAGAGTCCCATTAGGGCCTGACTTGTGATGCATCCGTGAAGATTATTCTCCAAATGAGAGAAGTACCTGACGAGAAGAGAATAGATTGCTTTGCTTCTAAAATTGAAGACCGGATAGGTCTGGAGACTGGTCGGTGTTGATGCTGGTAGTCTCTTAGAATTCACACATTTGCAAAGGCGCAATATCAAACTGAATAGTAAAAGCACTATGGATTTCCGCTTTCTCATTAGTCATCCTGATTATACAGTGTAGTACGCAGCAAAAAAAGTAGCGTAGGGCCTAAAAAATCGGTCTTTTTGAAGAATGTCATACTCCAGGATTTCTGTGAAATTTGTTGGATTATTTCTTAATGTTCGCTCATAAAATCTTCCATTAATCAGTGCGGTGAAAACTTTCATTGATTCTGTTTTTAGATCCGAGTGCAGGCTTCTGTTCCTTATAAAATACAGGGTACCTATGATAATTCTAAGAGTGGTTTGCAACACCTGAGGTTTTTACAGTCTTTCTCGTTGCCAGTAGTTCAGGCAGGACACGCATACGTAATAATAGGCCTAATAGATCTGATATAGATTCTTCTCTTCAAATTGAAAGAAAGCTGATCATTTTTAAGTAGTGGGTAAAGTTTCAACATTATTCCATGTGCTTTTCCACACACTTTGGCCATGTGAGGTAACAGGAGTTGAGGTAAGAACGGTAAGCGGAGTTGAGGTAAGGACGGTTGGGGGTAAGAACGAAGTCTCGAATTTGAATGAGAGGGAGTTGAAGAGTCATAAGGGTATGACCAGGTGAGGCAGAAACGTTGTTGGCTGCAGAGGAGCAGATGTTTGGGTTAAGGTATGATCCACAGTGCTAGGGGAGGGAACTCTTTACATGCCATACTAATTTTGAGGGATAGCCGAATAAGAGGAGAGGGGAGAGACCAGGAAAGAGAAAGGTTAATTTGCCTGCTGTAATCCGATAAAATTTAAGGTAGGATGAATAAGGAACAATTTTAAAGTAAAATTCTAGATATGAAAGATAATCTGAATAAGGGTAGTTAAGGTGTTTTTTTTCATAAATATGAGAGTAGGTAAATGTTTAAGAAATGCGTAGTTATCAATAAATCATTAAGCGTAATTACTTATTACCAGTATTATTGAGCTCTTCTAATATTAAGAATAATAAGTGCATGTTTTCCGCTACTGTTTCTGCAGTTCTAATTTGATTGAAGTTTTTGTTAATAAAGTAGTATGTCAGTTTAGATAGTTGAAACCCGAAAAACGTTTCAAGTTCTTTTATATCTTCAAAAATTCTAGGAATCCTTTTGAGTGGATGTTTATGGAGGGCTTAGTATCTTTTGTGTGCGAAGCAGTATTTGTTTGAATGAGTTGATCTTGATTAATAATGCTTGTTTGCTGTGTTTCTTTTGGAGGATTATGAGTTTGCTTTTGCATCTGTTTCAGAGTACAGTTTTTGGAGTTTGTGGGATGTTGGGTCTAGTTTAGGAAATTTTTCACAATCACGGCATAACGCTGGACGTGAAGTTTTACAGTTTACACAGAGTGGGTAGATTAATCCTTTTGGTGGACAGAGGGAAGTTTTATGTTCTCCGGCGCATTTAACACAACGGGGAGATAGGAAGTAATTTGCGGAAGAGTGGTGGTATTTCTAGCAATTATGACATTGAGATGTGAGATTTTTGTTGTATTTTTCAACTTGGTCTGTGGATAAGGAAAAATGTGTGACATCGCAATTTTTTTCAGTGTGGGGTGTAGGAATTAGTTGGACTTGGAAAAGTAGCATGGTTTGCCTGTGCACGGTTTGGTGCGGTTTCTAGTCATTTGTACGACTTTATGTACGATGTAGCCTTGTTCTGTGAGATTTTCTTTGATTTCATCTGTTTCCATATCAATTCTTAGTTCTCTAATAGCAATCTTAATGGATAGATGGTGGCTTGCCTTAATGAGGTACTGTTCAATAATGTTTTAGGAATTGGGTGAGTGATCTGTGTTCATCTGGTTTGTTAGCGAAGATTTTAATAAAATCACCACTAACTTTGCCGAAGAATTTGGTAGAGGTTTGGTTAACCAGCTGCTTAAGGTAGGCATTATGCTTGGTGTGTTCTGGTGGTCTGATCATTGCGGGCGGAACTGCTTTAGCTTGTTGCGGGGGAGGTATTTGTTGAGTAGATGCGCTTGGTTATGTGTCATAATTAGTCTCAGTGTGTGGGTTAGTATTGTTTTAATCAGAATCTAAATAGCGAATAGTTGAATTTATTAGCTACAAGAAGTACTGCCTAAAAGTTTTGTCCGAATATTTTTTAAAATTAGTGCCGAGCTCCTTAACGTGTTTTTCACAAAACAGCGATATAGCAAGTTTCTGTTTTTGGCATGGTGCCAACGATATCAGAATTAATTGAATTAAAATGCTTCCCAGCATATTACATAACATTTATTACATAAAATAGAACCAAATCCCTGCGTCCTTTTCAGGCAGATTACATTAATATCATAATCAAGTATCTTTCGAAATTTCGACATTTTAAAATTGTAGTCACTCTAGCTATAAGCATAAATTTGTAATAAAGATAATGAACCGAGTTTCAAGTAGAAATAAGAATTTTAATTATAATAAGAATAATAATAATAATCACAGTCTCTTTCATTTGACGCGCTTTACTTCTAAAAGAAAAGTTATCTAAGAATACTTGTATGATATTTCTATCTACACAATAAAGCAGTGATAAAATATTCATAAAGTTTTATCTTAATAAATTCCTGCGCCTTCAAATAACTTTTGTTCTTTAATTAATGAATTAAATATGCTTGTATCTTATTTAACGTAAATCAAACAATAGATAAATTGACATTTTTAGTAATCTGATGAGACTGATGTTTTAAATTATACTTTACTAAAACTGGTAATAATTACCGTTAGCGCAAGACTACTCTTTTTTAACCTGAAATACGATATTTCAGAAGGGAATTAAGACATTAATGAGTCACTGGGAAATAAACTAAAAAAATACGAAAATGTGCTAATTTCAGAGAAACGTTACTCCGTAGATTTATGTCGGCACAGTTTAATTGTTTACTTCAAAATGGGCATTTCCTATTAGTTCAGTTCAGTTGACAATGAGTGTGGACATCTAGTTTTATAACTGTTTAATTGGTATTGTCCCCATTCATAATTAACTAGATGTATTTCCATTTTAAATAATAATAATTACATTTCTCCTATTGCAATACATAATTTAAACATAAATTTAAAAACATATTTGCATGAAAGAGGAATGAAATGCTAAGAATAAAATTGAATTGCCTTTAAAAATAAAGTTCATAAAATCTACAGTTCATGGAGTACATAAGTTCGATCAAACGTTCATAAAATTGAACATTCAAGTAATCCTAATGTGTTAATTATGCCTTAACACCTTATGCTTACAAAATAAAGTTTTTTGTATGGGCTTATAAATGAAATAATGAAGTTTTAAATTATTATATTCATATTTTTAACAAGGATGGCAAATAACTTTCCCAATGCAGGAAGTAAATTCATAATTTTACCAATTTTAAAATATCCTTGTTTAACAAGGAAGCTTTTGAAAGAAATGACATTAAACATTTCATTAAATAATGATCTGAAAATCGAATATTCTTCCAGACTTCAGTATTGGTAAATGACATCCTATTATCATACTCGAGTCGAAATTTAATGTCTGTTCAAGAATATTATCTAAACGCTTTAAATAAACCTACTTAGTTTGAAATATGATTGGTTGTATATTCAAGAAAACAGAATTTCGACTTCGTATCGACAAACCAATTGTTTAACTACTTACAGAGAAGCAGAATTAATAAATCTTATAAAGTTTATCACAAGAAGTCGAGTGACTCAAGTTTCGTATCGGTGTTTGTGTAGGGATTTCTTCGTGCTCCTAATTGCAACGAATATGCGAGCTAATTTGCTACAGGAAGTTCTCCATGAAGGCATTCCTCTCCAAACAGATAAATTCTGGTGGCATTAAAATGAATTAATTGTTGACTTAACCTTAAAAATCAGAGAATAAGAAACCTTTTTCGACCTTACGTTCAAATCCATTCTTGGTCTAATGGAAAGAGGAGAACGTAAATGGATTCCGCTCTTAAGAAATGTGAATAAAATAAGAATAGCTGAAAAAGGTGAGCGCAGAGTAATCGATTAAAAGCATTCGTATGTTGGCTGGGATATTTCAGGCCTGATGTCCGGTTTAAAGTGCGCGGCACTTTATGCATGGTAATCTTAATGCATGGTACTTTATGATTTTCAAAAAGAGTGTTTCATGTTATCATACTTTATCACAAAGTGGAGGCATTGTCGCAGAACATTCACTGTCAAACTGTAAAGTGATAAATAAATTCACATTCAAATTTCTAGTGAATTTTTTATTTTTCAAAATATCTATTAAAAAGAAAATCCAATTCTTTCCTCCCGACCAAGGGAGAGTTATAGCTGAAAATTATACACTACCCTTTCCGTGGAGGACTTTTTGTACCATGGCACAGCTGTAAACTGATACGATTTTTATCTGTCAAAACTTTATCCCTGTGTATCGGGAGGAATGACATATTACAAAACGTCATATAGACCTCTATCACAAGAACAGATGACATAACATGTTTTTGACATTCATATAAAAAAATTTTTCTATATTTATATTTCTTAAAGACATCTGATACTGTCTTGTCAGTCTCTCGAAAGACATAGCTGATATAACAGTGTTTTGACTTTCGAGACATAGAATCTCAATATGGAGGGAGGAGGCTATTTCTCCAAAACATATATCATAATTTATTATTTTCAGGAAATATTTCCTGAATTTTTCGCTCAGCTTCTACGTGAATGAGGAATGAGGGATACATTATGAATGGAGAATACATTATTGTGAGTACTTTAAGGTTCACACTATTAGAGAAAATTTCTTATTTCTTGCTTTAAACTAAGTTTCTGAGTATTAGAAATAGAAATTTTAAAATTATTCTTACTGTGCATCGAAACCATTACCTCAGTGGCCGGGTGAAAGTTCAAAAAGATATTTGGTTTTCAGATTTCAAAATATGTTTCACTTAAATTTAATAAATATGCAGAAATCCTTGTAAAATGAATTTAATGCATGTGTCATTCATTTTTTTATTTAAATATCCATGCGTTTAACTTTTATGCGTTTTTATTTAACTATTATGAGAATGTGCCAGTTATATTACATTTCGCACTAGAATTACGAAGCATTTCAAGTAACGGAATCATTTAAAGTATATAAAATTATTGGTTTCTACAATTTAACTAGCTATTTTATAGAATGATGATTGCCTAATCGTTAATTTATTATAACACACGGAAGCTGAAAAAAAATTAGCAATGTACTTTTCCGGTTAGGAACAAAGAATGGACGAACCAAACAACTGTACTCTACGTCTCAAGCCCCTACATCTGAGAAAAAATTAATTTCGATTGAAGAAGTTCTCAAATATTGAGACAATACTTCAATCTGTTGCAACAGCTCACAGTTGAGGCACTAGATAAGGATTTGAAAAGTGTGCGTATGAAACACAGTGCGATAGAGAAAACCTTGCGTGTTTCAAACATAATTTGCAATGTAATTCCAATTTCATCACAACAATCCTTATTTTAATAAGTAATGGAAAATAAAATGGAGGTGTTTCATGGACTTTAAATTAATATAGGTTTGCATTTTTGCTTTGAAAATGTTCACACAAAGGTTTTAAAACACCTAATGTTTTCCTCAGCATGTAACTTTTTTAATAATATTTAAAATTCTTGTTGTTATTGTTATTATTATTTGTATTATAAGGCGTATTTATATTTTGCGTTTTAGGTAAGATTTTTATAATATTTTTAACTAGCCGATGTGTTTTGCCAACAGGACAAAGTAGCCACAAATTTTTAAAAATATAAGCTGCAAAAATTTAAATATAACTATTCCTGCACTATATTATGTTATTTTTTATTACTGTTTAACTAATCTGACAATAACGTTATATTATATATTCTGTTCTTTTTTATTATGTAACAAATAGGCTCTCCGTAATGTGAAATGTATTTTCGAGGTATTTTAATTATTTATTATTACTGATTTTAATACCAAACTGTTTATTTTTCACTTTAACAGTTTATCATTATTAAGTAACAAAATAAGTAGATATTTCATAGAATAGCTAGATAAAGTGAAATTATTAATCTATTATACGCTTTAACCTATATGACTAGTTAGTTCCTGAAACGCCTAGTTATTCTGTGGAATAACCGAATTGTGCATTTTAAAGATATTATATTCATCATATTCCCCAGTGTATTAGTTGTACTTGCTTTAACAAAAAATCTGATGCGGACACCACATGACTTCCTTATACGGAATATTAAATTATACGCATTTTTGCTGAATTTCATTTAAACGTATTTCCTCGAATTTCATTAGAGATATATTTCACATTCATCTAATTCAGTTTTCACTTCACGGCAAGGCAAACATACATAAAACACATGTTACTTCCTACGAGAAAGTAAAAAACAGGGCTTATATACTTGAATGATTAGAAATAAGTACATCAAACACGTGGCAACACAGCAGTGCGTCAATTATTGATTGAGTACAAGACCCATTGTTGTTGGGTGAATGTTACATAGAGGTGTTCAAGTTTAGTGTCAGGCAAACGATTTAGCTACGATGCACATTTTAAATTGCAAGTTAACCGATTTTCCGAGGGGAACAAGAACAGAGATGCTATATGCCATTTTGACGTGGTGAATATAAAGTGTGACGGAGGAAAAAGCTGAAGAATGAACTTTGAGAAACAAGTGGCATGAGGAAGGCGTTTTGTAGAAAAACTCACAAATATCTGCAGTTGGAAGAATATGTTTTATCAGATATAAATGCACCGATAGTGTCAGTGAAAAAGAGGAGCTAAACAAGAAAAATATTCCTTTTGACGGATAATAAAAATTTTATTTCAGTGTATGGTAAGTACTGTTTTCATTTTAGTCGCTTTTACACCTCCAAAACGAAAAAAAAATATTGTAGATGATAGGCTATTTACAGCTTATCTTCGAGATAGTTTACTTTCTCTCACACGAAGCAAAGGAAGTATTGTAACTGATGTTACCTTATCCGAATCCATTTAGACGTTTTTTTTTTCGTGACTTCTGTACGTATGGATAGAATAAAGGGACATTTTTCCAGTTGTAAAATGGATTTAAAATGGATTTTTTGTTACATCTATACGTACGCACGTATGCATGTATCTAGCATAATTCTAAAACGATTACCCGTAGGACGTTGAAATTTTTGTGCATGTGACTGCTGTAGCATCTAATAATGAATCTCCCTTTCTTAAGGCAATCGGCAGTGCCAAAAGCATATATATATATATATATCTCTTATCCGGCTTAAAAGTCCTTAACTGACCTTTATTTTCGTAGTTGTTGGTTGTAGTCATATATAATGTTACGTGCGTGCGGCGTACGGGTTCGTTATATATTGAATGCACAAGTCGTAAAAAGTTAACAAAAATTTATTCTTTCCACAAGAAATAAATTAAAATGCTGAAATATTTCTCCACAGATCTTCGCACAATATCGCAATATCTCAAACGATTAGCAAAAACTCAGTTCAAAACAGATAAAATAATTCTATCTCACAGCGAAATCGCTACAATCAATACAGCAAACAGCAGTTCACTTTTTACAGCTACAAGCATAACAGCAACAACAACAACTGAGATGAGGTGTTTGAATTTGGCTTTTATAAGCTTTTTTTATTATCAGTAGAACAATCTCGATTTTTCTAGATTTTTCTGGATGGCAACAGTAATTACGAGATACTTATTTATTAAGCATTAAATGCACGCGTTCTTTTATTTTTATTTTTTTTCGACGTAGCTTTCTCTTCAAAAATCGTCTGCGTTGCACGGGGAAATAAAAAGGAATTTTAAATACAATTCTAAATAAATAGCCAAATAAATGTGAAATTCGTAACATTGCCCCCTTTCCAAGGACTGCACGTCGCGGGCAGTACAATCCTTGGACAGGAAGCGAAACTTACAACTAAGGCCTCAGTACTATAATAAACATTACTTTATAATAACAAAATAAACAATAATTGCAATAAGCAACTTTCAGCAAACTAAATTCTATCCAACGCTAAATACAATTCAAATACTATCAGATACTAAGTACAAATGCTATCAAATACAAATGCTTATCAAATACAAATTATACACTAAATACAACAGGACCATGGTCTTATACTATTTACATTATTATTTACAACTATATACACCACGTACTATGGCCATAGTAATGAACTACTTTAGGTTTAGAGTTCGATGCCTTACGTATCCGAACCACGACGTCTTTCAGCCTGTTTATGACTGTGTAAGGACCATCCCAAGGTGACTGTAGTTTCGGAGAAAGTCTATTCCGTCGAGTCGGACTCCGTAACCACACCTTGTCTCCTTCGTTGAAACGATGGCCAGTAGCTCTCGTGTCGTAGCGGGTCTTCATCTTGTTCGTCGCCAAACTGACTCGCTTTCGTGCAGAACGGTGCTTCACTTCAAACCGGGCCTGGACATCTTGGATGTATTCCTCAGGCGATGAAGGCGCATCTGCAAGGCGGTCAGATAAGAAATCACAAGGTAGACGAAGATCACGACAGATGAGCATCTGGGCTGGAGAATTGCTGGTAGTCTCGGGTTTCTCTTCGATCTCAGTATGATATCGGCAACTTTCTGAGCAGGGTCTCTCAGACGACACGTTGGCGTTTCGTGGTGAGGATCCTTTCTGAGGATCGATAGTCATGTCCTCAAACGCTGAAAACAGTTTGTTGTTTTTGAAGTCTAAGGAAAAATTATATTTCCTTAAAAAGTCCAATCCTAGTATGCAGGGATTTGTAATATCCGCCACACATACTGTGTGATAGTAGGTGGCACTTCCAAAGGTGATGTTCACGTTTAACTTTCCTTCTATGTTGATTTTCTCACCGGACGCAGTCTCGAGGGTAACACAGGATGGCATCCAAATCAGTTTATCTTTCAATTTTTGAGCTAAATCTCTTCGAATGATGGTAACATTAGCTCCTGTATCAATGATTATATTGCAAGGAACTCCACTAATATGCCTATTGATGGATAATCCATTACTCTTGCCACACACTGTAGAAATCCTGAGCACTTTATAACGGGGTTGTTCACTATCTCTCAAACTCTGCTCCGCGATATGATCATTAATTTGCTTCTTTCGTCATTGCTGGAAAATTATCTTATTTTCCGTGCTCTGGAGTGTTCTGCAGTTCCTTCGTACGTGGCCTTCAGCTCCGCAGTTCCAGCACTTTGGTTTCTTGTCCCTCCTTTTCCATCTTATGGCGTTTACTTGCGTGTTTACATCGTTCATCTTATTTTCCGTGCTGTGGGATGTTAGGCAGTTCTTTCGCAGTCCTACAGCACCGCAGTTCCAGCACTTTACGGTCGGTTTCTTGTTACCAATATTCCGCTGCAAGGCATTCAGTTTGTCTTGTTAAATCATCTAAACGAGCCATCAATTGATCCACTGGCTCGTGGACTCGCACAGCTCTGACTGGGTAGCGATCTTTAAGAGTTGCTTGCTGTGCTCCCTCGAATTTCATGGCGTACACTAGAGCGCTTTTTATATCCTTCACATCAGCCATTCGCAATGCTTTCTGTATTTCAGGATCCCGGATGCCGTCGATGAAGTATTGCAGGGACAGGATTTCCCTTGTTTCTGTCGGGCACACCGAAAAGGCGAGATGGGACAGCCTTTCAACATCCGTGGCGAGCTCCTCAAGTGTTTCCGTAGTCTTCTGATGACGGGATTTTAACTGCAGCCTGCTGTAATCTTTTAAACGCTTCTCTCCAAAACGCAGCTCCAAAGCACCAGACAGAGCTTCGAAATCTAACCTTTTGTTTTCGGGAAGAGTCTGAAGGATATCCACTGCGTCTGCTCTCAGAGAAACGGCAAGGTGACAGGCCTTAGCTTGGGAATCCCATCAATTTGCTTCCGCAACTATAGAAAATTGTGTCTTTTACACTTGCCAGGAGGTCTTCCCATCATATGTCGATAGCTTCAGAGAGGGACCAGCAAGCATGGGTAAAAATCTAAATCCATCGGTATTGCTCCCTGCCGTCGCTACGAATTTCTTTAAGATATCAACTTCTTTGGCAACTGCGAAAACTTTGTCATCAATTTGTTTTTCGATTTGGTGTTGCACGACAGAGACCCTTCCTTCGATGCGTTGCTCCCCGGCAGAAACTTTTCCTTCTATTTGTTCTTTTACAGAATCAACTCTTTCTTCTATTTGTTCTTTTACAGAAGAAACTTTTTCTTCTATTTGTTCTTTTACAGAAGAAACTTTTTTTTCGATGTGTTCAACTTTATTTTCAACAGCTTCAATTTTGAATTCTGGATTCCATAGCTTCGAATTTGTTTTCTATTATACAGGCAATCTCTTCTTTAACAGCTTTTATTTTATCTTTAATAGATGCTTGACTAGCTTTCATCTCCTCTTGACAAGTTTTCATCTTTTCTTGACAAGCTTCCATCTTTTCTTTAACGGATTCTTGGCCAGCTTTAATCTCTTCTTTAAATGCAGCAAATCCTGCCATAAACACTGCCTTAATTGTTCTTCCATTGCTCTAGTTAAAGGCATTCAATCCCACTTGTGACACCAAAGATTGTTACGTGCGTACGGGTTCGCTATATATTGAATGTACAAGTCGTAAAAAGTTAACAAAAATTTATTCTTTCCATAAGAAATAAATTAAAATGCTGAAATATTTCTTCACAGATCTTCGCACAATATCGCAATATCTCAAACGATTAGCAAAAACTCAGTTCAAAACAGATAAAATAATTCTATCTCACATCGAAATCGCTACAATCAATACAGCAAGCAGCAGTTCGCTTTTTACAGCTATACGTATAACAGCAACAACAACAACAACTACTGAGATGAGGTGTTTCAACTCAAAGCTTTTATAAGCTTTTTAATTATCAGTAGAACAATCAGGATTTTTCTAGATTTTTCTGGATGGCAACAGTAATTACGAGATATTTATTTAGTAAGCATTAAATGCACGCGCTCTTTTATTAGTCCAAAGGGATTTAGTCCCGAAGGACTATTACTTTCGTTTGGGCGTTTTGCGTCGTTTCACAAAAATGTCCGATTCACTTTTCAATTTAGTGCTTATGTTTCTTTGTTGGTAATTGAAATTGCATTGGGTTGGCTATTAGAATTTTTGGAATTGTACTGTGTTGGTTACTGGGTCTGTACTGGATGGATTAATGGAATTGTATTGGATTGACTATTGGAATTATATTGGGTTGGTTTTTGTGTTCGTATTGGGTTTAGTTTAATGTTTGTTTCGTTCGGCAAGTTATTATATTATTAAGCAAGATCCCTTTGGACGTAATCTAAAATCTGAATCCTTTCAGATTTTTTGCTTTTTTTTTTTTTTATTTTTTTTTCGACGTAGCTTTCTCTTCAAAAATCGTCTGCGTTGCACGAGGAAATAAAATGCATCTCCCGGTTACAATACTTATATTTGGGAAGATTGCATACACGTTATGAAAGAATAAAATTACAAGAAGTTTGATTGTTGTATGATAAAACATTCACCGGAACATTTAATTTCAAATTTTGCAATTTTTGATGTCATTTTTGACTTGCTTCGAGAACTGGTTGTTCAAGTTAGAATACTTTGAGGACATAAGTTAAATGATTTGCAGTAAGAAATGTATCTAATTTAATAGGCCGTCCAAGATATTCATATTGTGTACAAATCAGATTTTGTTAATTAAGGATACAAATTAAGTGCGCAGTTTATATGTGAGAGAATACTGTATTATCTTTCATATTTATTACAAATTTCGATTAAATTTCTCGATGCTCCCTCTGTTTTCACTACGAAACTCCAAAGTGCAAAAGGTTAAAATGCTATCAGATAAAAGAATCATTTAAGAAACATAATTATTCAAGAATGGTCTGTAACAATGGGTTCTGTAGCAACATGTGATCCATGGAATTTGCAGTGAAAGACTTTCTACCTTGAGTATAATGTGGCTAATTAAACTCTTATGAAGAGTCAGTCTCGCATTTCAAGTCTTTTCACAACTAAGGATTGTGGCGTGCCTCCATAGTAACAATTGTTTGAAGCTAGTAATGCACTAAACCACTCCATAATTTTCGAATTTTGAGTTCTTTACTGAAAATGTTCTTTCTCATTTTCCGCGAATATGTAGCTCATAAAGTATATCTCCCGCCTTCTTCGCATGCCTTTGTGGTGTAGTCTTCAGCACGCTCGACGCGTAACCTAGACGTCCGTGGTTCGATTTCCGGCGAAGGCATTGCTCATTTTTAATTGCTCCTGCTTCCAAAATACCTAATGTCTCTACACTGGCGCCCGAACTAAAAAAGGTGGTGGATGATGATTCTCCACCACCGGGATTTGGCAATTAAGTTCCTGAAACCCCAACCGACCTTTAAAAGGAGGAGTGTATAAAGTATATTTCCCGCCTTCTTCGCATGCCTTCGTGGTGTAGTAGTCAGCACGCTCGACGAGTAACCGAGAGGTCCGTGGTTCGATTCCCGGCGAAGGCGTTGCTCATTTTTCGTTCTTCTGCTTTAAAAAAATCCTAATGACTCTAGAAGCTAATGATAACCATTATTTATACTGACTATTCTTTCTTTTCCTTTTCTTTCACTGAGAAACGCTTTTTATCCTTTTCGGTCATGTGTCTTTTCAGATATTATTTAAAGATCAGAAATATGTCGGAAGGAGTATGAATAAAATTTATTGCTATTTAACTAAAAGTAAGTTTGAAAAATATTCTAGGGAACTATGCTTCTTAATTTTCTTATATTACAGCTGGAGTTACTGAGCATAATTATGAATACCTACACCCAAAAACCCTATTACATCTATAACAACGAGGGCCAACCTGTCTACTCTTAGCTGTAGACTTAGACATC
>KK118802.1:148319-160599 GCA_000611955.2 Stegodyphus mimosarum | reverse complement strand
TTTATTCTTTTTTTTTTTTTTTTTGTAAGATCAAAGGAGCGTTAGCCCAGAAGGTATATTAATTTCGTTTTGACATTTTGGATTGAAATCTTTAAATGTCGGTTCGCTTTTCAAACTGTTGCCACCTAATATTACAGCCCTATATTATATTTAAAGAAATTAAATAATGAAGAATATGTATGACTGTTTGTACGTTTCTCGCACTGTGATAAAACAACGGTACCTAGATCCAATTTTGAATAACGTAATCCTCCTCCAAATATGGGTATCCGGAAGCCGAAATTCGGAATTAGTTTATTATCGATTTCATATTTTGTAACATTTTAATGAATTTTTGATTAAGAAACTCAACGATTTCAAAGCGAGCAATGGCAACAGTGTAAAAAAAAAAAAATCTCCAACGCGGGAGACTGTGTATCGGAAATTTTAAAGATATGTTCATTTTAGAATTATTTTGCGATATTTGTTGAATTGAATTTTATGGTTTACGTGCGAAGAACCTGCTGTTTAATAGCAGATTAAGGTAACACAGAAAACGTTAGAAAAACGCCCCTTTGAGCGTAAAATCTGAAAGCTTTCAGATTTTTTTTTTTTATTATTTTGGAGAAAAATATCCTCATCACATAAGTTATTTACTTTTTCGACATTTAGTTTACAATTTTTTCGTTTCCGTCTAAGTCCATTTTTTTAAAAGTTTCTAATATATGATTATTGGTTTCACTATACGATAAAATCTTATCTGCGATAAATAAATTTGCCAATTGATAATTTAGAAGTTTTATCCTTTATCATCAATGTATCAAAGGGCTTTCTAAGTAAGGCTTGAGTTAATTATTTAAAAATTATTTAATATGAGTTTAACAGTATTTTGCAGCAAACCTGTTTTATATCCGGAGTTTAGTACATAAAATACGTAGATCTGTAAACATCCTAAATGGTATAACTGATATATTACAAAATTTCTAAGTGTGCTTTTTTTCGGAGGGGGGGGGCAGATCTGCATCTAGATTAAAATCTGGTTATGATGAAATTTTCTAGTAACATACAACATACAAGCCTCTTTGTACATTTATACTTTTAATTTTGTTTAAGCAGTTATAATAATTTTTAATGTTTTAATATTTCTCTGTTTATACCATTTTACTTTCCGAAATAAAACGCAAACAGAAACAAAATTTTTTGAAACTGTAATTATTTTTGAATTGAGTTTAAAATTAATCAGAAAGAGAGAGATTTAGTTTTATGGGTCGGTCGCAGATAGAATTTTTAATTAACGAGAGAAGGAGAAGTTTACTAACGGGATGATTTTTTATATTTTTAATTTTTTAATAGTAAAATGTTCTTGGCTTTAGATTGAATTCGAAATTTTTTAGGTTGCTTCCCTTTTCGCTGTTCCAGGCGTAACTGTCAAGGTTTTCAAGTGAGGATATACTTACCTATAATTCTTTAATACTCTATTCTTTAATAGGCTATGTAATTAAAACTTTATATTCTACGGTATTCCTATGCGAGTGTGGGTATCAAGACATATGAGTAAGAATTCCATCCAACTTCATTATTAATAATTTAAAAAATATTCGAATAGTAATGATGGCAACTAAACTTATTAACGGTAAAAGACGGATTTGTTGAATACAGAAAGGAAGATTCAATGCTTTTCAAGGCAAACAAACGATTTTCGCGTTTTTCAAGAAGTGACGTATTCGACTTTTATTATTATTTCAGAATACTTATACAACATATTTGATAAATTTACTTTTCTGTCTCCTTGTACTTCCTTGTACGAAGTAAAGGAAATATTGCAATCGCGAAAAATGTCGAGTACCATATTTCAACTACAATATCCATTTTTACTTCTCTCGAATCCATTTAAACGATGTTCATAAAACGAGTCGGACTGTACGTACGGACCTTTTTCCAGAACGGATTAAAAATAGGTTCAGAGGAAATTTTTTTCGTGACCTCTGTACGTACGTAGGTATGTACTTATGTATGTATCGCGCATAACTCAAAAACAAGTAGCCTCAGAACGTTGAAATTTTGTACATGGGACTATTATAATATGTAGCTGTGCATCTCGCTTTTTGGCTGCAATCGACCGCACCAAAAGTATATATATATATATATAATGCAATAATTGTAAAATTATCAATAATTTAAAAGTTGTTTAAGTGCCAGTAAGTCTGATGAAAGCCCAATTTCTTTACATCCGAAAACTCTTAGTAGAATAGTGAATTAAGTCAGTTTCTTCACCTTTAATGTCTTTTTGCCGAATGGGACGAGACGTAAACTTTCAATTTTGTGCAACGAAAAATCTGCCTACTTGGCTGCTGGCCGAAGTGCTTGTTTTTGAGAAGAAACTTTAATTTGAACTGTTTTAAGTGTATTTGATGTTTTATTTATTTATTTTTTTTGTATTTTACAATTTTTAATGAAGGTGTTTTAAGTTTTGTGTATTTTTGCCTTGCCGCGAAGTGAGAACTGAATTAATTGAATGAGAAATGTATCTATAATGAAATTCGGGGATATAAGTTTAAACGAAATGCAGGAAAAATGTGTGTAATGTAATAGGCCATACAAGTAGTGTCCACATCAGATTTTTTTTATTTTCCTCAACAAAGGGGGATACATATCGCTCTTTCCAAATCTAGAAATAATTTGTTCCTGAAGAGTATCGTTTGTTTGCTTCGAAATGCATTAAGCCTTTCATTTGAAATAAATACCCATTAGTGTTTGAATTTTACATCAACGTTAAAATTACATTTTAATTTTATTTGTTATAATCTTATATGGCTATTATCCTTCCAGCCTTCCTTTATGTTTGCGTTACATGTCAGTAAGCTATAATTTCTTAGAGTAAAATGGTAATGTGTTTTACTTTGACTAACAGTCTATGAGTATGTAATACAGAAGTTTTCTAATAGGAAAATGAAATAGCATATTAGCTGACACGCACTTGTATCGAGTGCTTGATAAGTAAATAATTGAAAGTTTTCAGAAAATTTAAAAATCACATTAAAAAAACTTTGAAGGCAGTTCGCAAATTTTTTAGACGATTTTCATTGTATTTACAGAAATAATTTACCTAAAATTTTTGTGTTTTAAATGCTCAATTTAATAACCCTTATTTTTCACTATCTTTCTACACCGTATTTCCAAGACAATAAAGCCTTTTATAGTATCGGCAGAGGTTTTTTATTCCATTCCTCTTAAACAGCTTTCCAAAATCCAAGAAGGGTTGTAGGTCGACGTCCGGAGAGTCCGCTTTCTAAAAGTCCAAAAGCGCAAAAATCCGTGGATGATAGATACATCAGGAGATTTAGTAGGGATATGAGTGAAAGATATGGCCTTGATAACCGTTTCTTGTTCCATTTTTGCCAGGAAATTAACAGTGAATTTTGACGTGCGGCTGCTTACTTTGTCTTCATTCAATTCTACTGATTGATGGCAATGTGGGTAAACACAAATATTTCGTATTTGAAAATTGGGTATGAAATATGTTCCTGATAATACGTGGAGTTGACCTTTACAGTTTCCTCTCTCTTTAATTTTTATTTGTCGTTATATGAAAAACCAGCAACAATCATAAATCCCTTTGAAAAACTCTTTGAATAATTTAATATTCCGTGCAAGGAAGTCGTGTGGTGCACATATCAGGTTTTTTAATAACTAAAATACGATTAATTTTCTACGGAAAGAGCACAAAGATGGCCTTCCGTCCATCACTTCTTTAAAAGCGCCAATCTGTATAAAAACAAGCTTCTTTAAAAGCGCCATTCTGCATGAAAAAACAAAGTTGTCAAATAGCAGATGATAACTTACACTTCCAAAAGTATAGCTGCAGTTAAAAAAAAATTTCGAAGCAGGCCATTTTTGTTTATAACAAAGCGAAGTCGTCTAAAAAATGTACGAACATCTGTATTTTTAGTATTTGCCTTGCATTAATTTCGAAAATTAATGTATACCGTCGTGATACGTTTCCTTTTGATATCTGCTTTGATTAGGATTTAATGCGTTAGACGATCACTGGATCAAATATGCATTGATCAGTGATGTTTCTTATTTCGAAAGGGTTGAGTGCATTTATTCAAAGTTCAAGAAGTTTTACGAATGCAACGTCCTTGTCTATCAACGAGATGGGTGTGATGAAGTTATCTTTTTATGCCCACTTGACTATCACCGATTAGACGAATGAAATTCCATGTCAGAGACGTTTTGAACATCTATTTGTGCATCGTGTATAAAGATTTTGATCTGATAAAATTTTGCTATTAATGCCTTAAACTTCATTGCTTAGTTCCATAAATTATAAATATTGTTTTCTTTATTGCTTTGCTAGAAATACTTTCGTGCGTGTAGGCAGATACATATTTTTTTCTTTTGTTAGGAAACTAACTGCTTATCACTTTATCATTATCGATGTAAATAGAAAAAAAAAACATTCTTATCTTATTGTTTTAGGTATGATGAAGTTTTCTTATCGCTTTCTTATGAAAAAAACTTCTGATAATGTCAAGTACTTTG
Source organism: Stegodyphus mimosarum (assembly GCA_000611955.2). NCBI lineage: Eukaryota > Metazoa > Arthropoda > Arachnida > Araneae > Eresidae > Stegodyphus > Stegodyphus mimosarum. Next base: position 156,075 of record KK118802.1, on the reverse strand, counting down.
ATAACTGGCAAAATTCCCGTTTCATATCCATTAATTTCAGATTGCACTACAGCCTTCCCCAAAGGGAAATAAAGTGATCTGCTTTTCCTAAGAAAAAAAAAAAATCTGATGTGTACACCACATGACTTCTTCGTGCGGAATATTAAATTATACGCAACTTTCCTGTATTTCATTTAAACATATTGAATTAACGAATTTTGAATTAAATCTACTTCGTCGATAGCGCATAAACCACAATAGAATAAATTCCCTCTTTAAAGTTCACTATATTTATTTACCACAGCCACACGTCGGCGCTAGGTTCACTTAACAGCGTTACATCTCATCCATTTTATAACTCAGAGTGAGCAAAAATTATAGCATCTCAAGAATTACCGCAAGTTCTATTCAAATACTATAATAAATCTAAAACGATGTATTAAAGAAATTAAACAAATAAAAAAAGAAACAGTTTTTCACAGACGATTCAGCGCCGCTTGCCTAATGCGCATGCGCTACTCATTAACTCAGTTCTCACTTCGCGGTAAGGCGAAAATACACAAAAGTTCAAAATATTTTCATTAAAAGTTGAAAGATATAGAAAAACATAAAACACCAAGTGCAGTTAAAACAGTTAAAAAAAACAATTTTTACAATTAAAATTACAATTTGTACGCAAAAACCAGCTAATAATTTAAATGATAATTCCAGAATGAATCAAGCATAATTTAATGCGCAGTAATAAAAGAAGACGTTACTTTGTTGTTGCGAAGATTAGTTTCTCTAGATTGGCAACTAATCCACCATTCTGCTAAGCTTCAAATATAAACAAATATGGTTGCTATCATAACCAAATACTAGGTTTAGCCGCACTTAAAAAACTTTTAAATTGTTGATAATTCCACAATTATTGCATGCAGATTAACTAAGGGCATAAAAATGTTAAACGAAAGATAAAAACAACATAATTCAATCATTTTTGAAGCAAAAAGTGCATAATTTACAAACTTATATGAATAAAAAAACTGAGCTCAATGAGCCGAGTAACAAAGTGGATATATATATGTATATACGTTTATTTATATACTTTTGGTGTCGCCGATTGCAATCAAAATGCGAGGTGCACATCTACATGTTTATAGCAGCTCTATATACAAAATTTCAACGTTCTGAAACTACTCGTTTTTGAGTTATGCGAGATACATACATACATACGTATGAACGTACGTACGTACGCACAGACGTCACAGAAAAGCCTCTTCAGAATCCATTTTAAATCAGTTTTATAATTATTTGGGTTTTTTCCTTACTTACGGATGTCACTCAAAAACATCGTTAATTTACATTCGATAGCGATAAAAATAGGTATTTTCGTTGAAATATGGTACCCGAAATTTTTCGCGATTACAATACTTAGTACAAGCAAGTAATAATTATGAAGATATCGCTTTGATACCGTCACATTAAATCTGAAATACAACGGATAATTAATGGCATCTATTGAGATAAATAGACGTGAAGTCATATTTATAAGCTTATTTAGCAAACATTCTTCGAAATGCATTGAGCCTTTCATTTGAAATGAATATCAATTAGTGTTTGAATTTTACCTAAATGTTAAAATTACATATCTTATTTGTTAAACATATATACTGCTTCTTTCTTTGATAGTAAAAATTAAATTTCTAATTCTTAACTAAATTTGAAAACTTCTGATGAATGTGCATGGCTTCAAAGTAATTTAATACATGATCGTACGAAGAAGGTATTTGTATTAATTAGATAATTGCTTAGAGGAAGGGGATAAAGAATGTTTCAATGACTATATCACATGAAGGATTTGTTAATGCTTCTTTTCGGACTTTTTAATGACCTTTAATGTTAAACTGCGGAGTTCTCTTTTCAGCCGATATGTGTTAAACAGCGGTGATACAAAAGTTGCTTTAAGTTCTCAGAGAAATCAAAATAATAAAACTAACAACCAAGAAAAAGTATGAACCGTGAGTTTTATGATTAGAACAAAATAATTCAAAAGTAAATCTATGCAGGGAACCCGGGCGATCGTTTGAAAATTCGAAGAGGTAGGCATTTCCATTGCCTAAAAGGATTTCCTAAAATTTCTGTGGTACATCTAAACTATTCAGCTTCATCTGAAGAAATCTGGTACTATACCATTTCTTTGAATCATTTAGTTCTCTTTTGAATCCTTTAATCTTCTTTGAATTATTCTTCTTTAATTTCTTAGGTATAAAATGCAAACTGTGGAAATTTTATTTTGATTTAAACATTTTATCTTAATCAACCCAAAATGAAAGTTTGTCAACTACTAAAAATTCCTTACGTAATATTTATTTCAAAATTCAGTCATGCAGAAATGTTTTTTTGAAGTCTATATAAGTAATATTTTTTTAATTTTAGTTTTTGTTTATTTATTTGTTGCAACAGCTGGTTTTGTCAAGCAGAATTCGTACAGTCCTGTTGCTCTTATTTCATTTGTTTAATTTTCTCATTTTCTGGCAGTATATGTATGTCAGAAGATGTATTTACGTTACATTAACATTATTTAAAAAGTATTGTTGCCTGCGAACGAATTCGTAATGGATTGAAGACACACAGAATTGATAATAGCTTGACAAAATTTATTTTCCTAAAAGAAACACTTACAAAACACTTTTGGGAAGTTCTACAACTTCCCACAAACGTACTTGCATAGTTTTTCTCAGCTGCACAGAACACAATCGGTGGTTACTATTCCAAACTGCTATAACTTTAAACACAATGCAGTGCAAAGCGCATTCAAACAACGAAGCTTACACAGAGATTTCTCAATATTCCGAAGTCAGCTCTCAACTGAAAACTGAGAACTGATGCCCTTTCCGGTCTTATATATTTCCCCAGATCGCCGAGAAATATCCAATACTTTCTCGAAATTATTGGAAGTTTCATATTGTTACGAAATGCACAGCGTCTGAGCGGTGAGACAGCTTCCGCGCAAAGCCGGGTTAAAGTTGCCAGAAAATAGCAGGTAGAGGCAGGGTTGCTAGATTTGAAGCGAAATCTCCCGTTTGGCGATATTTGGCAACAAAATTGGCGATATGCCATGGACGGAACGAGAACATTCTAGAACGTTAAATAATAAAAGCGTTAAATTAGCGGTTTTTTACGGAATATTCTAGAAGGTAGGTTAAAGCTATACATATCCTGCCTGTACGGGGTGAAATAAGTGTCTGGAGTTGAGAGATAAGCTTGAGAGCGAGCGACCGAGTCGGGAGCTGTACTTCAGTGCTTTGCGAAGCTTCTTCACCTTATAGCCTGAAGGATGTATTGCTGATTATTTCAGCGTGTTTGTCGTAGCTTTTCGACGAATGTAAACATGTCTTTGGAACTATCCTGTGTAAAAGTGCTTATTGGCGAATAAATTGTGCTTTGATTCTTCATCAAGTGTTATCATCAGTTACTCCAGATTCACGAATCGGTAGAATGCACCAATATAATAAATCTATTATTATCAAGTAACGGTAACCGGTAGAGATCGATTTCAGTTATTCAATTACAGTACCAATTACAATTATGCAAACCAAATAGTCGCCAAGTTTGGCGATATTTGGAAAATTTTCGCCAAATTTGGCGACAAAATTTAGTGACTAAAACCATTGCCAGCTTGGCTCTATTTCGCAAATTGGGCAAGATAACTATTTACCTCAATGTTAAACGGACTTGGCCCTGTAACCTTATTTTTCCGGCATTTTATATTACATTATACAAGAGATGCTACAATTTTACGTATAATTTAACTAAAATTATTTACATATATACGAAATTCGTAACGGAATCAGGAAAGGATATTATTATTGTGCATTTTTATAAGGTGAATCGTGATTGTAAAGTTTCAGTTGAATTAATAAAACCATACTAGCCGCTTAAGTATGTTTCTGAAAATTATCCTGTTTTTTAATAGCAAATATCTTTCTTTCTTATTTTTTTTTAACTAAAAAGTGTTTTTCATTTTTGTAAAATCTTGTATGGGAAAAAGCGCTCCTAGAAAATTCTTGGGATTTTGCAGTGTTATAAAACATACCAGGCCATTTCCGAAGTAATCGGTACAAATGATGATAAAGTAATAAATTAAACACATTATTAATTGAAAGTAAAATACATTTTTATTTAGTTATCGCTAATAAAAACAGCTGGAGTTATCCAAAAATCGGCGCTCCGAGTGGTTTGCCCTGAAGCGTTCATTTTCATAACATTTTTGATTTTATTAAGTTAGCGAAATTAATTAACGAGGTTTATTCTGAGTAACGCCAAAAACGCACACTTTTTATACGTCCCCTTTTTTGGGGTTGTAACCTAGATTCAAGGTATCTGTCTACAGGGGTTTAGAAACTCGGCGATACTCTGAAAGTGGGTGGTGACTGAAACGAAAATAAGATGGAAAAAAAGAGGGGGATGCAATAACGATAAGCGCCAAGTCAGATATCCTGGTGCACTCTAACCGGCGGGAGGGGGGTAATTTTCCATGGATCAGCGAGAAATGCCGAGTAAGTAATAAGCAAATAGGAAGGGGGCAAAAAAAGGGGGGAGTGTAGGGGACTATTTTTTTTATTGGGCTTTAGGGTTCGTAGGCGTCAACGCTCCTTATGCTTTTTCGAGAAAAACAAATAAATCTCCCCTCGCACATAGAACCCCACAGGGAAGGGATTGTTGCTTGTCTGCCCGTAAATTTATGCAGGAACGAATAGGCCCTGGAATAGCAAAATCATTTCTTCCCATGTTCATTAACATATATATTGCAGAGAAGGTAACTTTTTTATCTCTGTTTCAATGGAAACACGCCACTGGGTAAAAATTCGCAAGAAGATGACCATACTTATACGATGAAACCTCCCATAGATTGTAAAAAAGCAGAGTTCCTGAAATTGTATCCAAGGGACTTTGGGACTCCGTGATGTGCAAATTAAGGTTTCCAACGGAGAAAAAAGAAAAAAACCCAATTTCAGAAATCAAAAGTTAAAAATATTGAAGGTGCATTTATATCGGTAGACGCGCAATTTTTGTATTAGCTCCTCATCATAGTATGATCCAATTATTTAAAGTGAGGAGGAATTTATAAATGTAGTCAAAACTAAGCGCATTTTTCGCAGTTTAAAAATTATATATACAGAGAAAGATAGATAGATAGGTATTGTTACGAATTTTGTACTGAGATAGATAATTTTAATAGAATGATAAGTAAAATTTTTGTATTTTTCGCTGTAATGTTGCGCGAGACTAATTTTAAGCTATGCCGGAAAAGTAAGAATGAAGGGGCAAGCAGAGCCGGGACAAGGGTGAGGCAAGTGCCTCACTTGCCTCAGGTGAATCACTAGAAGGGGCGCCAAACTGGCTATGCGAATTCGAAAATTAATTATGTTTTTAAATTTGTGGGTTATTGTTAGGGGAGATAAGCTTCGGAAAACTTAAATTAATAAAACAATAGGAAGAACTGCTATAAAACCTGGAAATTAATGCAATGTGTATTTCTATGTTATTTCTTATTTATCAGAAAAAGATTTTTTTAGCATTTTCATTTGAAAGGTATAAATAATTGGCTATATTATTTTTCTGAATTTATAAAGCTACGATTAAAAATAATTTAAGAATTATGATATTTTGATTTAATACAGTTAGTTTTTTTGATATACATATAGGGGCGCGCATTCACCTTTTTGCCTCAGGTGAAAAAAATATCTTGGCACGGCTCTGGGGACAAGTACATTTAACATTGAGTAAATGGGCATCTCGGTAATTTGGCGAGATATCGTCAAGCTGACAAAGGTTTTGGCGACTTATTTTGTCTTTTGGCGACCATTTGGCGAAATGTTGTTCCTGTCCGTGTATCACCGTAATATGTTTTGAAACTGAATAAATGTAATTGACCACATGTTAGCTCTAACCGTAATTCCACACTTTTATTGCTTTCCAGTAATATGGAGAAGAAGAAAGTACTAGAAATATCTCGGCGGCCGCTTGAAAACTATAAAAGCCCGGAGAGAGAATATCTGAGTGCAGTTGCTTAGTTATTGTTTTGCGAGTTGTAGTTCCGCATGAACTGAGATAAATCCGAGTTAGCTTTCTCTTTAGATGGGCTTTGCGTTGTGTTGTGTTTAACGTTCTTAGCAGTTTAAAACTTCTACGAAAGTGTAACTACTGATTGAACTGTGTGATACTGTGAACACTTGTATGAATATTTCTGTGGAAAATTCAAGAGTTCTGAAATATTTCTTCTAATAAAAATTAATTTTATTAACCTATTATCGGACTTGTGCATTCAATCTATTACGAAAAGCAGAAGCAGAAGCGAAAAGCAGAAGTTTTCCCAATTTTCTAAAAAATTTCAATTTTAATGGCATATATTTTTGAGTTATGTTTTATGGTGAATTATGAAGTTTTAATTGTGTTTAATATGTAACCTTGGCACTAACGTGCTTTTTCGAATAGGATTCAGAGGATTTGGAGTTGGTATAGCTTTTGCATTCTTACTTGTTAATTATAATAAAATTGGCAGCTAGATGCGCAGTTTTTTAAAACCTTAAAATGCTATCGTTCAAGTATTAACTTTCTAAAGAAATACATATATATGTAATAATAAAATTCCATAGTCAAAAATACACTTAAAACCCTAACTTAAATTTCGTCTTTTCTTTTTGTTTTTTCCATAGTCACAATTCTAAATGCATGTTCTTTTCATTTTAATGGCGACGATCTCTCATTTGAAAGTACGTGGAATTAAATCCATAGCCCCGTAGTCAAGTTGATTTTCCTGCTTTTTCTACACTTACAGTTATTGAATGTTCTGGAAATATTTAAAGCGAACTGGATTGGCTGATGAGGTTGACGTCATTTCTTGGAAGCTCCGCCTTTCCAGAGATTATAAAAGAACTCGTAAAGGAATATCGAGGGCTCGGCCTTCGATCGAGTGTGGCATGCTGGTTTAGTATGCAAGTTATCGAAATTAAACCCTCCTTCAAGTTTCTTAAATCTCATGATTTCCTATTTAGAAGATCGTACCTTCCAAGTCCGCTGTGGTGATGCTTTGTCCACACATAAAAATATTCATAGAGGACTACCTCAAGGTTCCGTCATCTCTCCAGAAAACTTTAATCTATATGCAAGTGACATGCCCAAGCCGCAAAATGCAAAAATCCTTAAATATGCCGATGATACGGTAATACTTACTAATTCCTTAAACCCGCAACATGCAATAGACAAACTGAATAGCCAAATTAAAATAATAGAAAAATGGTGCAACAGATGGAAAATCAATCTTAATCCCACCAAATTCTGTATAGTTATGCACAGAAGATATAAGAAAAACTACCCTCTGGATATCAATATAAAAATTCAGATACTCTTATCCCTTCGGCGAATTCGTACAAATATCTTGGAGTGTATATTGATGCACAGCTCACTTTCAAAGAACACATCAGTTATATCACCAACAAAGCTAATGCAGCTTTTATGGCTCTTTACCCGCTTCTAGGGAAAAATTCTAAATTAAATCTGAATACTAAACGCAATCTTTACCTGATGCTTATTCGACCAATTCTCTTATACGCAGTCCCCAGTTGGGCCACGGCTTGCAAAACCCATAGAAAGAAACTTAGCTATCTACAGAATAAAATTCTACGCTCAATAACCTCAGCACCCTGGTTTATTAGAAATATCCAGCTGTATCAAGACCTGAAGATTCCTGAAATACAAGAACAGATCTTAATAATTTCGCACAAATTCTTTA
>KK118802.1:107486-119074 GCA_000611955.2 Stegodyphus mimosarum | reverse complement strand
ATTAAAGTTCATGTATATGGTAAGAAAATATAATAAACAAGTTCAAAATTAGAGAACTTTAAAAATTACGAAGGTTTGAAATGTACGAGTTACATAAGATGTAAGTAAAAAATAGCATCTAAAATTAAATAAAGTCCATATATATGATAAAAAACAGAGGAATTAAGCTAACCTTAAGAGCCTGTTTGAAATTACTAAGGTTAAAACGTATGAAAGTAGCTAAAAATTATATGAAAGTCATGTACAAAGTAGTTAAAAATTAAATGAAAGTCGTGTACATAGTGTGAAAATATAGCAAATTAGTTAAAATTCAGAGTATGTTGGGAACTAAAAACGTCGAAAAATAGAAAAGAAGTTAAAATTATTCACTTTATTTTTAAATAAAATTACGTATGAGGAAATAATCAGACTTACAAGACTGAAATGAATGAACGTTGTATACCTGCTCTGTCGCTCAATGTAGACTGCTGCCCTATGTTGTATTTTTAAGAAAAATTCCAAGAATTAATTTGAAACGAACTGTAGAGGTAAACAATTCATTTCTCAGAATATTTTGTTTCAAACATTTCTCTGAAATACGAGTATTAGGAAAGCTAAACATATTATTACTTAATAAACCAACACCATTTTTTAACGAATTCTTTTTGTCACATTATTTTAACTAGGGATTATTTTCGGGGGATGTCTTATTTTACAAAAAGTTCCGAAAATCACGATAGGGCTTATTTTCGGAGGATGTCTTATTTTACAAAAAGTTCCGAAAATCACGATAGGGCTTATTTTCGGAGGATGTCTTATTTTCAGAAAAAGACGGTATTTTTTTAAAGCCCATTTAAAAGTAATTTTGATGGAGGAAAGGAAAAGAATCCGATATTCTTATGCGAAAAAAATAGTTCAATCCATGCTCGAGCACAACAAAAGTAAAATATTAAATAAAGGACATCCAATTAAATATTAAACATTCTGATTAAATACTGTTACGGATTTCATATTTATTCGGCTATTTATTTAGAATTGTAATTAAAATTGCTTTATTTTCCCGTGCAACGCAGACGAGTTTTGAAGAGAAAAAGATACGTCGGAAAAGTAAAAATAAAAGAGCGCGTGCATTTTAATCTCTACATATAATAAAACAAAGAGTCTGTGTGTGTGTGTCTTCCGTTCGTGTTGCGAGTAAGCTAATAGACCCAGGGCCACGAAATTTGGTACATAGGTGTATCTACACAGGAGCCAGTGCACCTCGAAGCGATTTTTTTGAAATTCGAATTCGAATTTTTTTTTTTTATGTTTTGTGACCAAATCGCGTCATTTTGAGACATAATCGGCTACAGGAAAGCGAGATTTCACTCTATACATTTCATTTTTACATCGTCGTGAAGCGTAGACACTTAGCTATTTTACGAACTTAAAATAAATTTAGTATTTCAATAAATCGATTAAATACGAATTTATTTAGGAAGGTGAGCTTAACACCTTTTCAGCGGAATTTTTTTAAAAAAACCTTATTTTAAAAAATCAGCTGTTTATTTTCCTTTGATTTTTGGACACGTTGAACTTTAATCCTTTCGACTCCTTTTAAAAAAAGAATTTTGGAAAAATAATAATATTTTGTATTTTTTTAAAATTTTTTAAATGAAGCTTCCGAATACACTTCTCACATCTCAGATATTTTAAAATGTAGTTTTGGCAACAATTTTCCTTTCTTATTGTTGTTGATAGATTTTTGATGAAATTGCATCATTTTGAATAGTTTCATTCTTTTAAAAATTTCGGTTTGGCAACAATTTTTCATCGTATTTCTTATGTTACTGTTTTTAAGAGACTGAAAAGTCTAAGAAATTAAAAAGTTGTTTCTTTTTGCAACGGTAAATTGTTTAATTACTTTATTAGGATAATTAACATTTGTATCAAGGGATATTGCTTATTTCATTGTAATATTTTATATTATGTTTTAATTATATATAATTTTAATTATAAAAAAGTTTTGCATGATATTTTTTAATCTGTTTAAGTTCTTAATTTGTTTATACCATTTGAGTTCTTAAGATTTTGCAAAGGGAAGTTGGTTAATTTATTTATTAGGATAAGTAATACTTGTATTAAGGGATACTGCATATTTCATTGTCATTTTTTATATATATAATACATTTTTATTGATTTCTTTTTTTATAAAGTTGTTCTGCAAAGTAAAATTCTGCACGAAATGTTTTGTTTTTTGAGTTTCTTTCATGCTATTTTTTGCTTATTTCACTGTTTGTAAGATATTGAAAACTTTTGCATGATTTTTTGCATGAGCCAGTGCACATCGAAGCGAGTTTTTCGAAATTCGAATTAGATTTTTTTTTTTAATTTTTTTTTATTTCATGTTTTCTGACGAAATCGCGTCATTTTAAGACATAATGGGCTATAGCAAGGCGAGATTTTACTCTATTGGACAGTTTAAGAAATTGAAAGATTGTTTCTTTTTGCAAAGGTAAATTGTTTAATTAATTTATATATCTATATTTAAAAGGACGAGTCTTTCTGTGTGTGTAGCTGTCTTCCGTTCGTACTGCGCGTAAGCTAATAGACCCAGGCCTTTGAAATCTGGTATACAAGATGCATCTAGACAAGAGCCAGTGCACATCGATTTTTCAAAATTCGACTTTTTTTTTAATGAAATAGTTTGATTGATTGATGATTTTCTCTCATTATATGAACAACAATGGCACGCAGCCATTGTTGCTGACATCAGCACTATTGCCACCCGGAAAAATGAGGGCGATAATTCTGTGCAGTTTTTAAATTTAATATTTCTCTTGGATACTGGACGTTTGTCTAGAGAAGGCAGCAGGAAGTTGGTTAATTTATTTATTAAGATAATTAATATTTATATTAAGGGATATTGCTTATTTCATTGTATGCTTTTTATATGTAATGCATTTTTAACTGAATTTTTTTTTTCGTTGTTGTTTGTTTCTTTTTCGATAAAATTGTTCTGCAGAGTAAAATTCTGTGCAGTTTTCAAATTTAATGTTTGGTGTTCGCTTTAGGCATTTTTTCGGTACACTTAAAAGCCAGACGAAGGCTGGCTGCTCAGCGGCTAGTATTTAATAAATAAATGTCTCGTAATTGCTGTTGCCATCCACAAAAATCGAGGTTTTACCAGAATGTTCTTGTAAATAATTAAAAAAGCTTATAAAAGCCGACTTGAAACACCTCAGTTCACTTGTAGTTGTAGCTGTTTGAAGCGAACTGCTCTTTGTTTACGTAATACTGTGATTGATTGTAGCGAATTCGTTGTGAGATTGGATTAACTTTATCTGTTTTGAATTGAATTCTGCTTAACGTTTGAGATATTGTGATATTTTACTCTGAATCTCTGAAGAAATACTTCAGTATTTTGATTTATTTCTTGTGGAAAAAATAAATTTTTGTTAACTTTTTAACGACTTGTGCATTCAATTCACAACGAACCCTTACGCACGCAACAATACTGAATTTCTGTTATTTGAAATGTTAAATATGTTATCTAATTGTCCGGATATATATGTGAGAAATTTTTAGCGCTTTTTGACTAAATTATTTTCTTTTGAGAAATGTTTTTAGCAAGCACATTTTGAAGGGACAAAAGCAATAAACCTGAAAAAAATGAAGGCAATTTTCTAATAAATAGATTTTTTTTCTCAAAAAATTTCAAAAACTCAAGTGTTCGCAAACAAATTTGAAGTACTGTAATATTCTACTATAAATTAAGGAGACATTTAGTCGAAGCTTCGTACAGCAAAAATATCAACAAATCTAAAGCTTTGCTCATCTCTAAATACGCATAATGTTTGGCTGTTTCCTTAGTTCAGCTTTTGCTTAAAATTGAATTATTTCTAGACGACTGTCTTTGACTTTGTTTTTTGCATTTGCAGCTCCTTTTTTAAATATTAATGTTCAAATTAGAGTGCATTTCTTGAACTTGTTGTTTCAATCAGTCGATATATTAACAGGAGTTCTACAGCTGAGTTATTGCAAATAGATTTCAAAAAAATTTAATCTGTAAATAGAGTATCAAATTGAAAGTCAAGTTGTTTTCACAATTACTTGTTAAGCATTGTGGTACGTCAAATTTTACGAAATTTAGAACAACTACTCAACAGCTTTTGAGGATCTGCAACAACTTTTAAGGATTTCGAAATTCAAATTCAGAAGACATTTTACAAGAATACTAACACGCTACTATTAAACAGAAATACTCTTGTTGAATAGAATACTGAGAAATACTGAATCGTCTGTGAAAAACTGTTTCTTTTTTTCTTTTCCTTTTTTTTTAGGGGGGGTGTTTCTTTTATACATCGTTTTAGGTTTATTATAGTACTTGAATAGAACATGTGGCAACGATTAGATAATTCTTCAGATGATATAACTTTTTGTGCATTCTGAATTATAAAATGAATGAGATGTAACGCTGTTAAGTGAACTTAGCGCCAGAGTGTCGCTATGGTAAACAAATATAGTGAATTTTAAAGATTACATTTATTCTATTGTGGTTCGTGCGCTATCGACGAAATAGATTTAATTCAATCCAATAAGTTTAAATGAAATGCAAGAAAAAAATGTGCATCATTTAATATTCCGTAGAAGGAAGTCTTGTGGTGTACACATCAGATTTTTAAAATAAAGAAGAATATTTATTCTGCCTCGGCTGCCAAGTTCTCGTTGTTCATTACGGATTCAGCGTTCTGTGCTATCTAGGTTTTACTCCGTCAATATTGCTAAGTCTTTTTTATTACAATGTGCTACAATATTATTACATCTAAATTTACTTCATTACAGTGAGTGTCTGCTTCATCACAACGGATATATGCCATATTTTTCACCTACGTCATCAACCGTTCCTACAATATTATTCTATCTAAATCTGTTTCATTACATTATAAGATATCTCTCCCACCTTCTTCGCATACCTTCGTGGTGTAGTGGTCAGCACGCTTGGCGCGTATTCGAGAGGTCCATGGTTCGAGTGCCGTCGAGGACCATTGCTCCTTCTTCCCATCTCTTACTACAAGAAAACCAAATGACTTTACAGATGCGCCCGAACTAAAAGGGTGGTGGGTGATGATTCTCCACCATCCGCATTTGGCGATTGAGTCCCCTAATCCCCAGTCGCCCCCTTTTAGCTGTATAGTAGTACCCTGTCTATAAGGTATTTCTCCCGCCTTCTTCGCATGCCTTCGTGGTGTAGTGGTCAACACGCTTGGCGCATATTCCAGAGGTCCGTGGTTCGAGTCCCGGGGAGAGCTTTGCTCATTTTTCACCCTCCTGCTTTCAAAAATACCTAATGTCTCTACAACATACATATGTTCTTTTAATTTTCAGTTCTCTTCGAGTTTCTGTGTCATCAAATACGTTTCCAGTTTTTTTTAGTCCAAAAGGGCTTTGTCCCTGAAGGACTATTGTTTTCGTTTTGCGATTTTGCGTTGAATCACTATAAACGGCTGCATCACTTTTCAAATTGTTGCCACCAAAAGTTATCACCATACATTATATTTAAAGAAATTAAATAATGAAGAAGCTGCATAAATGTATGTATATTTCTCCAAATGTGATAAAACAACGGTACCTATAGCCATCTAATTTTGAATAACGTACGTTTGCACCCGAATATGCGCATCTGAAAGGGATTTGTTTTATTATCTATTCCATATTTTATAAAACTTAAATGAATTTTTGATGAACAAACTCAACGATTTAAAAGCGAGCAATGGCAGCACTCTATGGGAGCGGAAGGAAAAATAAAAAACCTTTTTATCTCCAGCGCGGGGAACTGTGTATCCGAAAATTCTAAAGATATGCTCATTTTAAATTATTTTGCGATATTGCTGTTGAACTGAATTTTATTGTTTAAGTGCGAAGAACATGGTATTCAATAAATAAAGGTAACACAGAAAATGTTAAAAAAACACGCCCTTAGACGTAATTTAAAATCTGAAACCTTTCAGTTTTTTTTTTTTTTAATAAAGATTTCCGTACAGTATTTGCTTTTATTTATCAAAAACAGTATATTTAATTCTTATTCTGTGTAGATCGGCTTTGACTGCGTAAAATAATTTGTGTTGCTTTTGTTTTGACGCAATGATGCAATCATTTTTATAACCTTTTAGATGCAAATTATTTTGCTTTGTTCTTGTGTATTCTCGAATTTTCTATTTGTGGGTAAAAAGGACAAGAAAAACAACGACGTGTCTGCTTATCCTTCTAGTTCTATTTATTCTTTTAGTTTCTAGTTTTCTTCCAGTTGCTGTATCGTCAAAAACATTTTCAGTTTTCTTAAAGTAAAAATAATCTGTTTTTATTCTGAAGACTATAATTCTAGAATATAGAAAAGAACTTCTATATTCAAGTTATTTTAATTCTGAAGAATACAATTCTTGAATATAGAAAGGAATTGATTCAAACTCCATTTTAAAGAAGGAATGGTCTGGAATTGATTTCCCCCTCCCTCTTTTACAACAATAGAATTCCTCCTTTTTTCTTTTAACTCATAAAATATTTCTGAAAACTTTCAGCAATATTATTATATGACATACAAAAACAATAAAAGTAATACCAACAACAAAATTCTGAATGGCAAATATGTCTGTTTTCCTTCAGAATCTCGTATTCGAAATTATTTTTAACCAATAATACGTGAATACGTGTTGTCGATCGTAATAAAATTAAAACAATCGAAATTGAAGTAATTAGCCTAATAAGTATAAACCTTTTTCTTTATTTCCATTCTGAAGAGAAAAGTTTAATATACGATGGCAAAATTTGAATCATCTATAACAGAACTGGCTATTTTCCATTGTCAAAAATCAGGTGATTTCCTAGAACATGAGAAAATTCTCACAGAACGGGATACGTAAGAATCACAAAGAAAAGAACTAATGCTTGTCAACAATAGAAAGGTTTCGTAATCCACGCAAATTTCAGATTAAGGCACTAGTTTTGGCTAGAATATGGGATGATCGCCTCCAGTGATCAGCCTTCAAAATCGACTTGTTCTTTCCTACAAAATGTATGTCATCGTCAGGTAGGCGCCAGTAGATCTTCGACCCACCTTGTCCGATATTCTGATGTTCTGATCACCCAGTTTTCTGTATCACGATAGCCGACGGAACAATAGGGAGGAGTTCGCACCCTGCGGCAGTGGGGGTTCGAAGAGGGGTCATTCCCACCATAATGGCTCCATTGGACGATCCAAAGAAATGATGTTTTTATGATGGCGTGCGTTTCTATGTCTAGGTTCGCCCACTTTCGGGCATAATGTTTTGTCCAGTGCTTTGATTGATGCTTTGATAGGAAGAAGCTTTGAGATGAATACAACAAAACTACGCAGAGCCATATCCATTAAATGAAGTCTCTGATAAGTCAAACACTGTCTGTCTCTAACTTACTTTGCGCTTGCGGATAATTGCAAAAGGTCATCCCCTTGTTTATGCGCCCCGTACGTTTTCAAGAACTTGCTTATAATTTGAACTGAGACTCGAAATTCTTGCATGCTCACATAAAGTAATAACTCAGAAACAGGTAATTAGAATTGCACTGTTTTGATTTTTTTTTTTTAAGAAAGTGATGCGTGCAGCTGTAATATGATAAAACAGTGAAGAGGTCTTAAACATGTATGATAAAATTTAAATGTCCCTAATAATAACAATGAAAACTAATTCAAACTTTTATGCCTGGTGCGAAAATTTTGAAATAATATTAATGTGTCATGGAACAAATACTTAAATTTTAATTGCAGTTCGCAGTTCAGTTTGGTTTGCTTATTTGATTACGGCTTCTTCTTCAGGAGCAAAATTCCTTTGTTCTCGAAGGTATGGTATATTTAATTATGGCAAAGCACTCAAGAGCTATCTACCTAAGGGGAAGAATGTCTTTTTGGAGGACTTTTAAGAAAAACTGGCTCGTATAGACTTTACACACGAGGGAAACCACGAAAACGGCAATACAGCCAGCCCGTTCGTCGAGATTCGAACCTCGAATCAACCTACCAGTGTTCAGCGACTTTACCGCTCGGCCGCTGGTAGGCGGAGTTCGCGGTACGTTTTCACACTGTTAGTCTAATCATCCCATTTTCTCGTGAGATCCGTAATATTTTTTCACAGAGCGCTAGAGTTTCAAAGTTGAAGAAAAATTGTTCCAAAGAATCTTACTAGAGCGAAAGAAATCTGATTCAAATAGAAGGAAAGAAATTACACGAAGTTTTTTTGATTTTCTCTGCGAGTAACGTAAATATGAATAAATCGAATAACTAAATTCTTCACGAAGGCCCATTTTTCTGTGAAGATAAACTAAGAAGTATTTGATAACAACACATGAGAACTCGCACAACTTTCATAGCTTTATGGAATAGCCATATTTGAAACCCGATTTAAAAGGTTTGGTTTGGTTTAGTTTATTATGGCAAAACACACTAGGGCTATCTGCCTAAGAGAAAATATACCTTCGTGGAGGATTTTCTCAGGAAACTGGCCCGTATACACGTTACACATGGGAAAAACTACGAAAGCGCACATTCAATCAGCCCGTTAGCCTGGATTCGAACCCAGATCGAAGCTACCAGTGTTCAGCGATTTTACCGCTCAGCCGCTGGTGGGCCTGAATTCAAAAGGAACAATTTTCAAACACTTGAGGTATTCTTGCAGTTTGTACTTTTGTAGTTTACAAGAAAATTCTACTCTTTATACAACATATATCTAAGTAGTCGCCCAGACGGTATAGTAATTAGGGAAGCCTACTGCGGTACCAAAGACCCCGGGTTCAAATACCGGGGAAGACATGGATGTTTGTAAATGTATAGTGTCTGTGCGGTATGGGGAACTCTAAATATGCGACAAGCCGAAAGTCCTCTTGTGTGGTGTGATGGAAGGGAAGAGGGGTGGAAAACCCTCGAACCACCCCACGGGGGCTCTCCCTCAAAATTGGGGTGGAAAATAGAAGTTCAAAATGTTCTGGGAGTAGGCTCTGGCAACTATTTTTCCATATAATACGGGCACAAGAACAACATCGTATATAAGTCGTATTTTACATCATATCTCACTATCAGTCAGTTACATTTCAGTTTATTTAAGATGATCACAAATGAATAATTTTTTTTCAAGCTGAGATGAACGATGAATGTTTAATGATATTTTTATAATTATAACGACATTTTTTCCAACAGTATTTTATGACGTCTTAACTCGATATCGTCATTTTGACGTAAGAAACCTCTTCAGCGCAATTTTCCCAAAATTTTTACAACGTTACATCACACTACCATTGACATTTATCATTTGCGATGATTTGTGTTTTCATTTCATAAGAGATAAGATTTTTATCTTCCCCATGGCTGTTAAATAAATAGACAGCTACTAAAATACTGCCGTTCGATACTATATAAAATTTAATTTATCTTTCAAATTATGATTGCTTAAGAAAGAAAGCAATTCAAAAGAAGTAAAGGCTTTTCTAAAAAATTTAAATCTTTTGTTTTTTAATAATATACATAACTGATACAATTTAAAATCCAATGAATTTATAAATCATCTAACTCATAAGTTATAGTATTATTGCGTTTAATAAAAGATGAAACCAAACTAGAAGGGAAATATGCCAGTGAAAAATTTTAAATTAAGCAAAAAACAAAAAACTTTAGACTGGCATAGATTTTGCATTAAAGTCTATCGATTTCGAGGGCGTTTAGATAAGGATCCCTCTTTTTCAGCAGCAGAAAATTTTCGCAAAAATTGTAGTGAATTTTAATGAGGAGACATAAATTTGTGAGGGTGGATAAGTTGGATTATAATATCATTTAAACAATAAGAAGAGTTTTCCTGAAATTCCTGAAATTTTTCGTCATTTAAAAGACAAATTTATGGAAACCTATGGTTATAAAAAGATGTAATTTAATTTTAAAGTATAAATGTTTAATTTTTTAAAATACAATATTATTATTTTGCTATGAGAGAGAAATTTTTTGGTGTAGGACAATGATTCTCGGCCTTTTTTGTCTCATTTTCTTCTTTCTTAACGTGTAGTGGAATATCACCCCTCCCCTAAAATATTTCAATTCACGTAGTGCATTCCAAATAACAAATTAAATTGAAAATATTTATTTTGATACAAAAATATATAAAAAAGTGAAAGCTTTCAGATTTTATATTGCGCCCAAAGGGGCGTTTTTTTTCATTTACACATATACACATATACACATGTTTCGAGAGCATTAGGGCTAATGCTCTTTTAGGCTAAAATTATTTAAAAACAGTATATTCTTACAATTTCCGGCAGACGGCGTCTCTCGCTGGAGATAAAAATATTTTATTCCGTACAGTGTGCTGCCACTGCTCGCTTTGAAATCGTCGAGTTTCTTAACAAAAAATTCGTTAGTGGTTAAAAAATATGAAATAGGTAATAAAACAACTTCGAAATTCAAGATTCGAGCTTCCAAGTGTGCATGGAGATCTACGTTATTCAAAATTGGATGGCTCTAGATAATGTTGTTTTATCACAGTGCGAGAAACATACAATCGTTACTGCAGATTCTTCATCATTTAATTTCTTTAAATATAAATACAGGACGATAATGTTTGGTCGGAAGAATCTGAAAAGTGATATAGGGGTTTATGATGATTCGAAGCAAAATGCTGTTTCGAGACTAATAGCTTTTCTGGACTAACCCCCCTTTGGGCTAGTAAACTTAAGGTTTATTACATTTAGCAAATATGTGTTCTTTATATATTTATTAGAACATAAATTAGTTTCATGTTTGATAAGTACTAATCTATTTAGTATTCCCGAAAATCAGAAAATTCTCTCTCCATTGGGAGAATTCCCTTGAATTGCTATAGACAATAAATGGCTTATGGCTTAGGTAACATATTTAGCGCATTGCCCCCCAGATGGTATAGTGGTTAGAGAAGCCGACTACGATACCCCAGGGCCCGGGCTCGAATCTCGCAGAGGGCATGGTTGTAACTGTCCGTCTCTTCATAGGAGGTAAGGATGGCCACCTGTTAGGTGCCTCCACAATAAAACGGCAACCACTTGCGGCACTTAAAAGTTGCTAATGTCGAAAAAAGATAAAATAGTGCCGCCGTTTGGGGGATTAAAAAAAAAAGAAAATCTGAAATGTTTCAGATTTTAAATTACGTCCAAAGGGACGTTTTTTTAACATTCTGTATATTACCTTTATTTATTAAATATCATGAAATGCCATCTTAAACCATAAAATTCAGTTCAAGAACAACATCGCAAAATAATTTTAAACTGAGCATATCTTTTAGAATTTCCGATGCACAGTCTCGCACGCTGGAGATAAAAGTGTTTTTTCTGTACAACGTTGCCATTGCTCGCTTTGAAATTCTTGAGTTTGTTAGTCAACAATTCGTTAAAGTTTTACAAAATATGAAATCGATAATAAAACAAATTCCAAATTTCAAATTTGGGCTTTCAGATGCCCATATCGCAGCAGGATTACGCCATTCAAAATTCGATGGCTCTAGGTACCGTCGTTTTATCACAATGCGAGAAACACACATACATTTATGCACATTCTTCATTATTTAATTTCTTTAAAATAATACAGG
>KK118802.1:71588-103409 GCA_000611955.2 Stegodyphus mimosarum | reverse complement strand
TTTTTTTTTTTTTTTTGGTACAGTGATGCCATTGCTCGCTTTGATGTCACTGAGTTCGTTAATCAAAATTTCATTAAAATTTTACAAAATATAAAATAGATAATAAAACAAATTCCAAACTCCAAATTTGAGTTTCCAGATGCCCGTATTCGAGTGGAGGACTACGTTACTCAAAATTCAATGTCTCTATGTACCGTTGTTTTTTCACAGTACGAGAAACAACATACACTCATGCAGATTATTCATTCATTAATTTCTTTTAAAATAATACAGGATGATAATATTTGCTGGCACCAATTTAAAAAGTGATTCACGGTTTGTAGTGAAACGTCACAAAATGTCGTTTTGAGCTTAATAGCGCTTCTTGGCTAACGTCCCTTTGGGCTAAAAAGGTACTACATATGGATTTACATATATGTATTTTAGACATGCCTAAAATTCATTATTTTGCTCAGAATAAAGTGCCTAAAGGAAGTATTTAATAAATAATATTAGAAATCGCAGCTACTATATGTCAAAATAATTAAAGCGGCGTCTTCGAAATTGCTTTAATTTACGAAAGCAAATATTCACAGCATTAAAGAGTAATTTTCCGAGGAGTGGAGGAAACGGGAAAAGGCAATCGATGGGGGAAAGCAGCGGACGAATGGGCACTATTTTGAGCTGAGGATGAATCAGAAAAGGACGAAACTGGACTAAGCTGCCTTACTACATGAAATCTGGGCTTTTGCTCTTCTTTGCTTCTGTTAAACTATAGTGTTTGCTGCGTGAAACGTGCAATCAAAAAATTCGTTTTTATTATTACCTTTTTTAAATTAAAAAATATTTATTCCTAAAAATTACAATATACATTAACTAAAAAAATTAAAATTGAAAATTTGGTTACGTGGACTTCCTATTTACAGGTATGACAATGATATGTGAATGTTTTCTACTGATATTTTGTTTCGCGGCTATTGTATCTGAGATTCGGATAGTTATGAAAGCTCTTCTTTATAGACGTTATGACGTGAGTATCTTATTTGGATAAGACGGAGCTTTCTTAGTAAAAACAGCAACACCTGTTTTCGTGTAATACTTCTCGTCACAGAATGTAAAGTCGCAGTTTAATCGAATATGTAATGAAGAGTATTTTCCGTTTCTCCACACATGTCGTCTTTCGCAATACAAAGACACAGGTCATTTCCAGGTGTGCATATAAAATCTATATTCTTATTTTTACTTTTTTATTTTTTAGTCCAAAGGGGCTTTGTCCCTTTGAACTATTGTTTTCGCTTTGCGATTTTGCGTCGGAAACAAGTTGCGTCGGAAGTATATTTCTCCAAATGTGATAAAGCAACGGTACCTAGAGCCATCCAGTTTTGAATAACGTACGTTTCCACCCGAATATGCGCATCTGGAAGACCGAATTTGGAATTTGGAATTTGTTTTATTACCTAAAATGGATTTCGAGTGATTAACGACGACACTTGATGAAGTATTAAACGCAATTTATTAGCCAGTATTATTCAAGACAGCTTCAAAATCACGCTTACAGTTGTCGAAGAAGTACTATAAACACGCTGAAACAATCAGCGACACAGCCTTCAGACTATCAGGCTATAACGGTAGAGACAGCTTCACGGCAAAGCTCCAGAGTACAGCTCCCGACACGGCTCGGTCGTTCTCGGAACTCCACGTACTCTCGAGACTCTCCACGCCACAACTCGCGATGCATTCGACGATACACTAGAGTACAACTCCCGACTCGGTTGAGTCGTTCCCGAAGCTCAACACACTCTAAGATAAATCTTGACGATGTACTGACTCGCCATGCACTAAGAGACTCTTCTCGATGCATTCGACGACCAACTCAGCATTAGACTGCGAGACACTCGCTTACTGACTGTCTATCAACTCGATAGACTCCGCACTGACTGACTCTTCGCGTACCAGCAGGGTTTGTATAGCGTTTGGCTTGTGTTCGAGAACATTCTGTGCTAAACCTGTAAAAATTCCTTCCAGAAGGTTCTCCATACGTCTATGGCATATCGCCAATTTTGTCGCTAAATGTCGCCAAATGGGCGATTTTTCGCCAAATATGGCAACCCTGCATTCCCTTGCCATTTTCCGGGAACCCTAAACCTAGTTTGCGGGAAGCTATCTTACCGCGCCTGGACATTTCGTAACAATATCGTGGCCAGGAGGCAAGAGTGCATCTTTCGTAGGCCTAGCCTTTCTGCCTTTTATCTGTATGAATTTCCACTGTTAGTGAAAATCTGGGGAACGGATCCGAAGGTCACTAACTGTCTCCTTTCGTCAACTTCTCGGAAGGACTCTCTGCTCCTGTCTGGAAAGCCTTATATCTCGAAAGGACCTTATGACTTAAAAGTACTTTAAGCGTCCTCATACCGCAAAAACAACCACAAAGACCTCATACCGCAAAGACACAAAATCCGTACCTTCTTCTGGATTCAAACACAGGTCCAATTCTATGTTAGCCTTCCCTACGAGGACAGCATATAATTCATTCCTTGAATGTCCTAATAAAAATCATCGTATGAAAAGCATTAGGATTTTGTGTCCAAATTGTGTCTGTCTAATAGTTTTCTACACTTAATTGTATTCCGATATCCAATGTTGCAGGTCCTTCATATAGTTTAGTGGAAAAAAGAGCAGATTAAAGCAAATCTTTCGAAATGACGGTAATGCTGACTGATTTATTTGCGAACGAAATTCGTGTAGTTCAAAGACGGCTGAAAAACTGGTTCACACCTTCAGGAAAAAAATATTTTAAAATGGAAAGTTTTTAAAATTTTATGTCTTAACGCTGAGACAAAACTTTGTTCATAAGAGAATTTATGCAAATTTTTCTGCAAGAAATGTACAAGGAAAAAAACTTTAAATCAAGTAAATTATCAAATCCGGATTCATGAAATCGCTGTTAAGAACAGATAAACGCAGATAAATATTTACAGAACATTTATAACTAATAAGCACGCATTTAACAAAACGCGTTCTTGCGGATGCTGAAATGCGAGCTCTTGAAAATGCAGTCAACTGAGTACTTTTCGATTAGAATATGATGTCTACTTAAAAGAGTTTTTAGCCCAAAAGGGCGTTAGACCCAAAGTGCTATTAGTTTCAAAACGGCATTTTGCGTCATTTCGCTTTCTGCGTTGATTCACTTTTCAAACTGTTGCCACTAAATATTACCGCCATGCATTATATTTAAAGAAACTAAATAATGAAGAATCAGCATGAATGCATGAATGTTTCTCGCATTGTGAAAAAACAATGGCACCTACAGCTATCAAATTTTGAACAACGTAGTCCTCCAACTGAACATGGGCACTTGGAAGCTCGGATTATGAATTTTGAATTTGTTTCATTTATCTATTTCAAATTTTGTAAAACTTTTTAAAACTAACAAATTTTTGATTAGCAAACGCAACGATTTCAAAGTGAGCAATGGCAACATTGTATTTAAAAAAAAATTATCTAGCGCGCGAGACTGTGTATCGGAAGTTTTAAAGATATGCTGTTTTTAAAAATTTTGTGACAGTGCTGTTGAATTGAATTTTATGTGGTTTAAGTTCGATTCAGATATTTCTTTTCCCAGCCTTTTTTTTAAATCAAAAAATGCTGAACAATGATAAATTTGATAACTTTTCGATAAATAAAATTGGATTGAGAAGTCAGTGAAAGAGGATTAAAAAAAAAAGAAAAGAAAAGAAACACCAGAAATCTTTCGTCATGTACCATTAAATACGAGCCCATTACCAGTTTAATTCATGCTTTTTCAATAATATGGAAATTCCTTTTCTCTGTGTTCAGTAAACATACAATGAATGAGGTTAGAATCTAAACTAAGTTCATAAGTTTTGTTTGTCTATAAAACTGCTGATGTTCACAGAAAGTTTGCAAGCATTCACACACAAAACTAAAAACTAAAGTTTCCTATCATATCAAGCATTATTTTAAATGATAAAAAGTTCTCACAGAATAGCATTCTTTTATTATGACCTAGAAGTAATTTGATTAGCCTATCGAAACATATTTCCAAATAATACATAGAAAATTATTATTATTTGGAAATATTTGGCAGTTTTCTAACAGAAAACTGAACAGTTTCTGCTGCCGACAATTTTGGAGAAATACTGGAATTCTGGACAGTAAAAATTGTGCTTATTATTCCAAAAAGTAACTGAGGCTATTACTACTAAATATTTTTCTATTCGTCTGAATTTTATCAGTTGACTTTATAGAGTATGAAAAATAATGCAAATAAAGGTAATTAAAATAATAATTTCAATAAAGAATTCATTTATCAAAAGTTATAATAATTCATTTATCAAAAGAATAAAAAAAATTGATTTAGAAACGGTTGTTTTTACCACTCGCACAATAATCAGTAAGCAATTTGTAAATTTTATTCATGTGAAGTAATTAGTACAATGAGAAAATTAAAGATAAACGAAAAATATATTTATTGCATAATTATTTTACACAAAATACAAGCACCTTACGTAGGTTAAAGAAAAATGATCTGTCCATGACGTCACAACGAGTAACCATAGTGATCTGCCTCTGAATATCGTTGCCAGATACAAAGCGGATATTGTTGTTGTTGGACTGGCGCTGTTCTTACGAAATAAACAGTGTGATGAAAAATATTTTATTTTTCAATAAAAAGGAATTACTGTCGGAACAAATTGAATTTAGTTTTATTACCCTTTGTAAGTATGTGAAACAGTGTGACATCTTGCGTAAGTTCTTGTAACAGAAAACTCATTTCCCAACTGAGGATTTTGCCGTTTGTTGACCTTATCAAAATGAAAACGCTTTAGCTGAAGCTTCTAAGAAAATTATACAATAGAAATAACAATAAACTGCCTTCTTTTATGTTTTTTTTGGCTGTATTCCGTTAATGGGGATATGAGTTACGGAATACTTAAACGTTATATTTTTGCTATGATGACCGTTTTTGACATTTTTATTTCAGATACATTAATAGTAATAATAAATATCATCTGTAATAAAATCTAATGATTTGCTTACGATGTGAGTTTTATATTTCATTAAGAACAGAAGTCTAAAATAATTTTTAAATGACAATATAAAATTATATACTTTTGCAAAGAACTAAATATGGAATATTCAAAGTGTTTCACAATACGCATTTAATGAAATATTTATAAAATATTTTTTCCAGCTGATATAATATTATAAATAAACGTTCTCATGCGGCCTTTCATTTTGCAACCAATAGAAATAGACATAAACTTCCGGTTACAAAAGTGCTTTAAATGGGGCAAATAATTCATGTTTTGGCATTTTCGAACTTTTAAAAATCAAATATATAAAAATTATAAAATATAACTTTCTTCTGGTCCTTATAATTAGCCCAAAGACGCGTTAGTCCATAAGAGCTATTAGTTACGAAACGGCATTTCGCGTCGATTCACTTAAATGCGATGTATCACTTTTCAAATTTTTGCCACCAAATATTATTGCCCTGTGCTATATTTAAAGAAATTAAATAATGAAGAATCTGCATAAATATATGTATGTTTCTCGCGTTGTATAAAACAACGGTACCTAGAGCCATCCAACGTTTTAATAACGTAATCCTCCACCCAAATACGGGCATCTGGAAGTCCTAATTTAGAATTTAGAATTTGTTTTAATATCGATTTCATGTTTTGTAAAACTTTAACGTATTTTTGATTAACAAACTCAATGATTTCAAAGCGAGCAATGGCAACACTATAGAGGGTTATCTTAAGCTCGCCTTAAGGAAAAAACACTTTAAACGCGCGAGACTGTGTATCCGAAATTCTAAAGATATGATCTTTATAAATTATTTTGAGATATTGCTGTTGAATTGAATTTTATAGCTTAAGGGCGAAGAACATGATGTTTAATAAATAAAGATAATCAAATTCTCTGAAACAACCTTGTATTTGGCGTATATTTACAAAAAACACTCAATCGATTTCGAGGGCAGCTACAGGTCCCTCCTCATCAGAAGAACAAAATATCTAGAAAAGATGTAGATATTTTGTTCTCCTGATGAGGAGGGACCTGTAGCTGCCCTCGAAATCGATTGAGTGTTTTTTGTAAATGTTTGCCAAATACAAGGTTGTTTCAGAGAATTTGATTGTCACATTGGCGTGTTTCTCTTCTATTCTAAATAAAGATAACACACAAAACGTTAAAAAAAAGCCCCTTTGGGTGTAATATAAAATCTAGAAACTTTTTTTTTCCCATGAAAGTTTGTACTAAAGATGTTTTTTCTTGACTACTTAAGAATAATAGTCTTTTCCACATTAAATTTTTGGTTATGATTTGTTACTGGAGTATGGGAAAGCTCATGAGGGCTGTCTGCCTAAAACAAGAGATGCTTTAGTAAAAGTCTTTTTAAGAGAAAATGGTTCATAATTGCTTCACGCTCGCAGGATCTCACGAAAGTTCCAATGAAGAGAGCCCATTCCCCGAGATTTGGACCTTGGTCGGGCTAGGAGCATACAGCTAGCTAGCTATCTTACCGTTTTGCTACTGGGAGGCGTAGAAAGATATTAAAAGAAATGGTAAAGAAAATCATTCCTGTAGAATCAAATACTTTCTGCTACACAAAAAATGAATTATCTGAAAACTGCAGAGAAATTTTATTTCGCAGATTAATATGATATTCGACGGACATATGTTTTTCTTTTAGAGCATCCACGTGTCGGGCAAGTTGCCAGTTCACGTGGCGTTAATCATTCTGGCAAGAGTTTGCCAATTTCATGAGCGTAAAATGTCTGATTTATCTTTCGAATTAAACAATCATTCCTATCAGTGTAACAGACTCAGCGATAAAGACACGTTAAACATCGCTATTATAATTTTCTAAAAATTAACTCTTCTACATCAAAAGTTAAACCTAACGGTAATAATTGGAACTGTCAGTATTAGCGATTGCCAACTTTATTTATCTCCTGACAGATTATTCCTGTAAATTACACCCTTCATATTAACAAAATGTGCGTAATTAAGAGTTTTTTAATTTATATGTCGTAATTGTACATTAATGGCCGTGATATAGAATATAAAATTTTACATTTAAAAAGAGCTGCTCAGAATGGCAAAGCGAAATATCGAGGAGAATACAAAAATTGTTACGATATTATTTTACCATAAATTAATTCATTACGGAAAGTCTGCACTTATTTAATAAAGAAAAGTCTTAATTATTCATCACGTAGCCGTGCATTTGTTTCACTTGCATATGAGGCTTGCTTGCAGCAAATATTTTATTCAAAAATATTTTCTGTTTTGGCAGGACACGAAATTCGTGAGCAAAAAAAACTGATCAGGCTGAAAAGTTTTCCTTTGAGGTGTTTAAAGTGTACATTATTAGACCAAAAGTCTATTAGTCCCGAATGGGGTATTAGTCTCGAAACGGCATTTTGCGTCGAAAACACGTAACTGCTTTGTATCACTTTTCAAATTGTTTCCACCAAATATTATTGGTAACAATTAATGTCTTTACATTAAATAATGAAGAATCTGCATGAATGTATGTATATTTCTCGCACTGTGAAAAAACAACGGTTAAAGCCATCGAATTTTGAATAACGTAGTCCTCCACCCGAACATGGGCACCTAGAAGCTCGAATTTTGAATTTCAAATTGGTTTTAATAATAATTATTTCATATTTTCTAAAATTTTTACGAATTTTTTATTAACAAGTTCAACGATGTCAAAACGAGCAGTGGCAACCCGGCACGGAAAAAAAAAAAGAAAAAAAATTATCTCCAGCGCGTGAGTCCGTCTATCGTGAATTTTAAAGATATGCTGTTTTTAAATATTTTGTGATTTTGCCGTTGAATCGACTTTGTGTGGCTTAAGTGCCAGGCGCGTGATATTTAATAAATAAAAAAGTATACACACAAAATATTAATAATAAAACGACAAAAAATTGTAAAATCATCTTAATAAAAAAAACTGAACATTAATATGATAAATTGATGAAAGTCTGGGGGAGAGAAAAAAAGAAAAAGAAAGAAACAGAAAAATGTATGCCAACACTTAACGGTGCATCTGGAATTCTAAAGGTATACTGCATGCTGCTTTCAAAATTTTTGTAATTTTGCTGTTAAATAATAAGTGCGAAGAAAACGATACTTAATAATAGAGCTAAAAAGAGAAAAAAAAGTTATTAGGCGTGAGTGTAACAGCAGATTGGTATTCTGCGAGCTCAGCGAGAGCGTAAAAAACCTTAACAAACTCTTTTGGGCAAGCGTTAAAATCATAATCTTTCAGTTTTTATTATTTTTGTGTGTTAATTACTATATTTAAATTAATTACTATATTTCATTTTTCCTTTAATTTGTTAGTAGTCGAAAGTTTTGAGTGCATGAGCTGTCAGCCTTATTCATTTATTTTGCTTACTCTGGCGTGTTTTCGCTCATATACCTGGGATATGCATATCGTAGTTTGGGAATAATTGGTCTATATGAGTTTTCCTTTCTTAAATTAATGTTTATGTTTAAAAGACTTGGTTTCTATCCAAAGGCAACAGTGAGCATTGTTTTTATTTAAAAAAATGAATGTAAACATTTGCGTGACTTCCAGCTGGTTTGGCAAATTTTATAAAACCCGATCTTTGAAGTTTCTATTTAGCTAGCACTGCAAATAAGAATAATAAATACGTCATTATGTAAAAATTGACTTATATTTTTAAAGTGCTCGTTAATTTCGCAGTCAAGGATACCTGTTGAGAACACTTTTCTTAATTTTTAGAATAAAAATATGAAAATAGGCAGAATCGAAAATAAAAAAATCTGAAAACTTTCAGATTTTATATTACGTCCAAAAGGGCGTTTTTTTTTAATGTTTTGCGTGTTACCTTTATTTATTAAATATCATGTTCTTCGCACTTCAACGATAAAATTCAATTCAACAGCAATATCGCAAAATAATTTTAAAATGAACATATCTTTAGAATTTCTGATACTCAGTTCCGCGCGCTGGAAATGTTTTGTTTTTTTCCGTAGAGTACTGCCATTGCTCGCTTTTAAATCGCTGAGTTTGTTCATCAAAAATTCGTTACAGTTTTAAAAAATATGAAATAGATAATGAAACAAATTCCAAATTTGGGCTTCCAGATGCCCATTTTCGGGTGCAGACGTACGTTATTCAAAATTGGATGGCTCTAGGTACCGTTGTTTTTATCACAATGCGAGAAACATACATACATTTATGTAGAGTCTTCATTATTTAATTTCTTTAAATATAATACAGGGCGATCATGTTCGGTGACAGCAATTTGAAAAGTGAATCGGACATTTATAGTGAATCAACGCAAAATGCCAAAACAAAAACAATAGTCCTTCAGGGAAAAAGCCCCTTTGGAGTAAAAAAATAAAAAAACCTGAAAACTTTCACTTTTTATATTACAACCAGAAGGGCGTTTTTTCAACGTTTTGTGTGCTACCTTGATTTATTATACATCATATTCTACGCACTTAAATCATAAAATTCACTTCAACAGCAATATCGCATGAGCATACATATCTTTAGAATTTCCGATACAGTCTCGCGCGCTGTAGATAATTTTCCCTCCCTTCCGTACAGTGTTGCCATTGATCACTTTGAAATCGTTGAGTTTGTTGATGAAAACTCATAAATGCTTTACAAAATATAAAATTGATAATAAAAGAAATTCCAAATTTGAGCTTCCAGATGCCTATATTCGGGTGGAGACGTACGTTATTCGAAATTTGATGTACCTTCGTTTTATCACAATGCGAGAAACATACATACATTTATGCAGATTCTTCATTATTTAATTTCTTTAAATATAATACAGGGCGATAATATCTGGTGGCAAGAATCTGAAAAGTGATTCAGACTTTTAAAATTTTCGACGCGAAATGCCAAAACGAAACCTAATTAATACTTTCTGGGCTAACGCCCTTTGGGTTAATAATAATAATAAAAAAAAATCATAGCAATAGATTCTTCATTATCTTTTTATGTTCTAATGTACGGATATTTCGCAACAATATCTTTTTGTGTATTTGTGTATTTACAGTTTGCAAATTGGTGCTCCATTTCCATATCTGAGCAGCTGCTCTGATACACTCACTTCCTGCAGTGTTCATAAAAAGAAGGGAAATATCTCGCCAGATAAATATTGCTACTTTGCACAAGATCTACGCAAACCAATCGGAGAGCATGCGTAATAGCATGCAGAAATGAGCCAGCGGTCACAGTGAAACAATACGGGAGCTTCCGCAACCCATTTTTACTACGAAGCGCTCCACATTATTTCGCTCATTTCGCGGTAATTTATTTTTTTAAATGGAAATATTTTAGTTGGGGCTCTCGTCATTGTCCGTCCCTTTTTACGACTTTTCGCACTCCAGTTGCCGAGTGAGGCACGATTCAGTTCTTCCCTTTTGTTCATGCAGCAATCGAACACGACGTGTTCCATATGGGATGTAGAACATGAAAATCGTCCGGTTTCTAACATTTCGGTTTCTCTCTTCAATGTCTTTCGCGACCCCTGCCGGCCGAAAGTGACGATATTTAAGAAATATTATATTTGTTAAATAGACAGCCTTTGCATTTCGTAGAGACCCGTACACCTTCCCAAGCGTTAAACTGCACTTACACGCCAATCAATGTCACATTTTAAATTCGAATGTTTTAAAGACAATGCATTTCAAGTACATACATTACAGACACGGTTTTATTCGAAGAAATCATCTGTCTTCCACCCAGAAACCGGATTTACTGTAGGGAGAATTTCTGAGGTGAAGCTTAAGTCTTTAAGACAATGTTTCGGAAAGACCTAATTAATATTTTCTCATTGAAATTTAGATGTACAATGCTATTTTCTAAACGGCATAACTAATTAAGCATCCTGTTCTACTCTACTCCAATTCTGGTCTGCTCTGCTGTTCTGTTCTATTGTATTCTAACTGCATAAGTTTTTAAATGCTACTTATCCTGAGACCGAAATCATCACAATTTTTTAAAGTTTGCCAGTAACTAACATTCGAATCTATAACGAATGATCATTAAAGTTTACAAGGTATTTCTCACGCGTTCTTAGTATGCCTTCGTGGTGTATTGGTAAGCACTCTCGGCGCGTATTCGAGAGGTCCGTGGTTCGAGACCCGGCGAGGGCATTGCTCATTTTTTATGACTCATGCTTCCAAATAAACCCTAACGTCTCTACAATGGCGCCCGAACTATAAAAAATAATAATAATAGTAAAAAAAAAGGTGGCGAATGATGATTTTTCACCACCAGGATTTGACGATTAGGTCGCCTGATCCCCAGCCGTCCTTTAAAAGGAGGAGTATATAAGGTATTTCTCCCGCCTTCTTAGCATGCCTTCGTGGTATAGCGGTCAACACACTCGGCGCATTTTCGAGAGGTCAGGGGTTCGAGTCCCGGCAAGGGCATTGCTCATTTTTCATGACTTCTGCTTCCAAATAAACCCTAATGTCTTTACAAGTTGCATTTAATTTCATTTCATCTTATCGTATAGCAAAACGTTAGGTTATGTAAGGCTATTTGAAAATGGTAAACCACACGAGGGCTATCTGCCTAAGAGAAGAGAGTCCCTTCGTAGAGGACTTTCTAAGGAAAATTGGTTCTTAGTCATGTCACACACGATGAAAACCGTGAAAATGAATCATATCGTCAGCCGTATTGGCCTAGGATGAAAGCCGAGTCAAACTCCCTGTATTTGGCAGTCTTAACCACTCAGCTGTTGATAAGGACCTGCAAAGCAAAAAATAAAGTATAAATTTTAGCAAATGTATTATTAAAACATGATAGTATTGGAACATTAATTAAAGGTACATACTCTATTGTTTTTTGAAAAGACTACATTTTGCATCCCGCCTCCCTCGGAAACGCACATATATATTGAGCTTTGAGCATTTAGACAATACTTTTAACTAGCCATATTAAAAACAGTATAAACTTACATTCCATTGGCACAGGCCATCAATGGGCGAGCGGTAAAACTGCTGAACAATGGTAGTTCGACCTCAGTTCCGAATCCTAGCGAACGAGCTGACTGCATGACAGTTTTCTTCGTTTTCCCTTATGTGTTAAATGAATACATGCCGGTTTCCTTCAAAAGTCCCTACACAAAAGCACTCTCCTTTTGGCAGACAGTCCTCGTGCGCTCGTGATTCAAATAGTTCCAATCCGTATACGGATAGCGTAATGGCAAACCGCACATTGAGTTGATCAATGTTAAAGAATTTCGCTTACTGCGCGTGCTCAATAGTGTACCGTTGGCGTGGGAGAAAATACTGGCGAATAAAAATAAACAACCCTACACAAGCCTGTTCGTCATGTAGGCCTTAGCGACTCTTTACGATTACAGTACTATGGACACTTTTTTCGTGCTTATTGCATTTGCTTCTGTTTCATTTTATTTTAGTTTATTTTATTCATAAAGATTACATTTAGTATTATTTATTTGTAATAATTTCTTTGGCTTTAATTCAGTAATTTAAACTAGATATATTCCTTAAGTTGTTAAAGTATTTATGAATGGAACGCATGGTAAATAATCGATTGCTTTTATTCCTCAGAAGTACAATCAATAAACATTCAGCTCAAATACAATCAATAAACAACATCATGTAATGTTTCCTGTTTTGTAATCCTTCTTAAACGAAAATTTGGGGAGTTTACAATCGATCTAAGTAATGAAGCAGCGTACAATCTAACAAGTTTTAAACCCCCCGAACTGTTTATGTCCAGATAACACAATATCAAACATATACCATGTTTATCTTCTTTTAAAATTACGCCAAAGTCGTCATTGCGCCAGACTCTCTTCTGGGCATGCGCAGTGTGCGTAAGTCGTTTAACATTGTTCAACTGAATGTGCGGTCTGCCATTACGCGTACGGATATGGTGGAATAGTTAGCAAACCGATTTTATTGCTCAAAGATTCAGTGCTCGCCGAGGTGACAGCAATTTTTTTTCAAAATTAGTCTCAGTTCTTTATTAGAACCTTCAATTTGTGATACCTTCCATATCGAACCGAATTTCGATAATCGAAACGATAATTTTTAGTTAGCCCAGTCAATAAAGATATCACTCTCGTCTTCTGCTATACATCTTTTCTTTAAGCAACTGATAGATAACTGTTAATGTACTGCACACTTCTTTTTCATTCAAATCCGATGTATAAGAATAATTAAAAGCATTCAGAAAACGGAAGTTTTAGCCCAAAGGCGCAATTTACCCAGAAGGGCCATTAATTTAGTTTTGTCATTTTGCGTCGTTCACTATAAAACGGCTTTTCACTTTTCAAATTGTTGCCATCAAATATTGGAGCCCTGCATTATGTTTAAAGAAATTAAATAATGAAGAATGTGCATGAATGTATGATTGTCGCATTCTGAAAAAACGACGGTACCTAGAGACATCAAAGTTTGAATAACGTAGTCCTCCACTGGAATATGGACATCTGTAAGCCTAAATTTGGAAACTGAAATTTGTTTTATTATATATTTCAGATTTTATAAAACTTTAACGAATTTTTGATTAACGAACTCAACGATTCCAAATCGAGAAATAGCAACACTGTAAGGGGGGGGGTGGCAGCGCGCGAGACTGTGTGTTGAAAATTCCAAAGATAAGCTCTTTGTAAAGATTTTGTGATATTGCTGTTGAAATTAATTTTATGGTTTAATTGCGAAGAACATGATATTTAATAAATAATAGTAACACACAAAACGTTAAAAAGGCGCCACTTTGAACGTAATATAAAATCTGAAAGCTTTCAGTTCCCCCCTTTTTTTTTGTCCACATTTAAAGGTTTTAGCAAGTTGATTAAAAGAAGTAAGCCGGAAATAAGAAAGAGAATGACAGGATTGGCTAGAAGAAAAGTAATTACTATAACTATTTAGAAATGCAAGAAATAAATTATCAGGTATTAGAATGATAGTAAGATTTATGAAACAATTTCAGTGATCATTATTTTTTTTTATACAAATAGGTTATAAATGTTGCTTAGCTCGCTTTGCATTGTTTTAAATAATTTATTACATTCTCGTCAAAACTAAAGGATACTGAGAAAAATAAAACTTAATTTTTACTTATTAAAAATAGTTAAAAACAAATTGCACAAAAGCATTAGTTAACGTAAATTACCATGTCTGTCAGTTGAAAATCTCAAACTATTGAACTTAAAGTCAAACTTAAGGAAATTTAAAAGCGTCGGAGAAAAATAAAGGAGATTAAAAGTGATAACGGAAATTCGAAAGTATTATACCTTATTAAGGTAATTTGAAATTGATATTCCTTGTTCAGCGCAAATCTTCCTTTAACATAGTTTGGTCATTTCTGATAAGAATTAAAACTTCACATATTGATTTCCTAGAATTTACCAAACTATTGAATGATCCAGTGGAATTTCACGCCATTCTTCTGAATGCATTGGCATTTTGCGGTTCACTATAAACTGGCGTTTCACTTTTCAAACTGTTGCCAGCCCTTCATTATATTTAAAGAAATTAAATAATGAAGAATCTGCATGAATGTATGTATGTTTCTCACTTTTCAGATTTTGGAAAATTTCGGGAAAGTTTGAGGGGCTGCAGTTCAGCAGCTTAAGGCATCCCACCCATGATGAATCGGATTTAAGTATGGTGAATAGCTCGGCTAATTCATTTGAATAATATTACACGTTTCGAAATATTCTGACATCAGAGATGTTTGATGTGAATAAGCATTATCATCCATTCAGGAAAAAATTTGAGCGAAAACAGCACCCGTAAACAACTTCGCAAGGAATTCTAAGACCTCCGTGCTGTTACCGATCACTCACATACCTACGACCCGCTACAAAACTTCCATTAAAAATATATAGGTCGACTTGAATACTTTTGATAATTCTGCCCCAAAATGTAAAATCGCTTTCGTAAAAGGGTCACTCCTGCTTTCTTAGCATGCCTTCGCGGTGTAATGGCCAGCATACTCGGCGCGTATTCTAGAGGTCTGAGGTTCGAGTTCCGGCGTGGGCATTGCTCATTTTTTTCACATCTCCTGCTTCGAAATAACCTAATGTCTCTACAGTGGCACCCGAACTAAAAAAGGTGGTGGATGATGATTCTCCACTACCAGGATTTGGCGATTGGGTCCCCTAATCTCGAGTCGTCTTTTGAAAGGGGGAGTATATACGGTATTTCTGCGGCCTTCTTAGCATGCCTTCGTGGTGTAACCGCCAGCAGACTCGGCGCGTATTCGAGAGGTCCGAAGGTTCTAGTCCTGGAGAGGGTATTGCTCATTTTGCACGTTTCTCAGCATCAAAAATTCTAATGTCTCTACAGAGGATCTTCCGAATAAATAAAGTAAATTGAATTTTGTGAATGAAGGAAGGTAAATTTTGCGTTCCTGTCTTCTTCCAAATCAAAACACGTCTTGAACCACAGTTCAGGCTACATCTGGACCCGTCAGTAAAGGGTACATAGTTTCATTCCTCGTGGCGCAATTGAACATGACTTCATCTTAAATGGACCCTTTTAGAAGAAGAAGTGAGTGGGATACAAATCATTCATTTTTCTGGCATAAAAATTAACTTCATGAAGCTGCCGTGCAACAGAAGAACGACTATATCGTGTTCTTGTGGCAGCTTGATGTTCTAAAGCCAATTCTCCTGTACACAATTCACTTTTCTTTGAACAAACAATGATAGAAAACGTGTTGAGTCGTTAGGTTATTTCGAAGCAGGAGACATAAAAAATGTGCAGTACCCTCGTCAGGACTCGAACCTCGAACCTCTCCAATACGCGCCGAGTGTGCTGATTATAACACTATGAAGACTTGCTAAGAAGGCGGGAGAAATACCTTACATACTTCCCCCTTTTAAATGGCTATTGGAGATTAGGGGACCCAATCGCCAAAACCCAGTGGTGAAGAATCATCATTCATCACCTTTTTTAGTTCGGGCCCTACTGTAGGAACATTACTTTTTTTTTTTTTTTTGAAAGCAAGAGATATGAAAAATGAGCAATGCCCTCGCCGGGACTCGAACCTCGGACCTCTCGAATATGCGCCTAGTGTGCTGGCCATTACACCACGAAGGCATGCTAAGAAGGCGGGAGAAGCATCTTATAAACGGTCTTCGGATGCTACGCTTGCTCTTGCTCTCCCTTTATTGTATTAATGTGTTTACTGATTAAA
Organism: Stegodyphus mimosarum; assembly: GCA_000611955.2. Classification (NCBI taxonomy): domain Eukaryota; kingdom Metazoa; phylum Arthropoda; class Arachnida; order Araneae; family Eresidae; genus Stegodyphus; species Stegodyphus mimosarum. Next base: position 87,211 of record KK118802.1, on the reverse strand, counting down.
AGACTGTTCGAAGCTCTTCGTATGACACCTGGAGCGATATTCCGATCTTGGGTTTTCCTCCATTTAAATGATGTACCTTTAAGTTTTAATTAATAAGTACTGAATTTTCTCAGAAACTACATTAAATGGCCCTACATACCCGAATTCCAACATGTGCCCATGCGCAAAACGCTGTTTGACGCCTAATTTACATATCTTTCTCTTACCTATGCGCAGAAGTCCAATTTGCGTTCAGTTCTAGGTAATTAGCATAAATAATTACGCCATTGATTCATAAGCATATTTTTTCAGATTATCCTTTAATTTTGAAGAGCATTGTAATTTAAATTCTGTTAAATTAGCCGATTCTTTGCTAAATATAATGTAAAGAAAAGCGGGTAAAGGGAAGTAAGAAAAGAAAACAACCCACATAGCACAAAAACATCCTAAGGATATCCTGAGGATGTTGCTCGCGGGATATGCGCAGATCCTCAGGGCATCCCGGAATATCCCCCGAACCTCCTAAGCACATCCGCTCAGTGCTTAATGTCACATCCCAGTATATCCTCAAGACATCCTAACTAAGCCCCATCAACGGCGTACGGGATGTTGTCAGGATCTGAAATCCTATTTACAACATCATCAGGACATCCCGGGATCTCACACTAACCTCCTGAACATATCCCATTATATCCTATCTAGGTCCCATAGACAGCGAGTGGGATGGTATTAGGATTTAAAGTTCTACTTACTACATCCTCAAGACATTCCGTAATATTCCAGTTTCCTCTTAAACTCATCCTCCGGAGTGCTTAATATCACATCCTAGTAGTAGCAAAACGTTTTATAGGATACTGAGACCGTAAAGTTATATATCTCCTGTATGTTTGAAAAGTGAGCAATGAACATCCCTGAGTAAATGCTGAGTTTAACTATGATGAGTAATACTGAGTATATTATACTGAGAAATGCTGAACGATTTATTCCAGGTACTAATTCAACCATGCTACATTAATACATGCATACTTGAGTTGTAAGATTGAAAATTTTAAAGCCTCATTTCTCTTTACTCACGGTTCGTTTAATTCTTAAGTTTTACTTTTATATAGTACGGTATAATATATTATACTATCGAAAGAATTTCTAAAATTTACGAGTTGGTTTATGACAGCAGCAAAAAATCATCTGTCATATATAGTAGCTCTCTAAAGTGTTCGTGCACTTTAAGAAATTGCGGAAAAATCGCTGTAACCCGGAAGCGAATTCGAATGTAAAGCCCAGTGCTTTTGCGTATCATCTCCATGTGATTTTAAATAAAACCAAACTTTTTAATATTGACTTTTTTTCTCTAAAATTGAAATTGTAAGGAGGCATAGATAAAACTCGCCGCAAAAGTGATCGTAAATGGAAACATTTTCGTAAAATTTCATTAATAAAATTATCGTCTACCACTTTTTTTATTTTTGCATTTGGTGACGTTTAAAAAATTGTTTGGCTTTGTTTTTTGCTTGAATACTTCGTTATATTTTATTTAATGCTTAAAAATGTCTCGTAGTCGTATGCAAACAACGAACAGCATTCGAAAATTGCTCATTTTGTATCATAAGGATGGAAATTCGATTCAGGATATCGCTAAATTAGTAAATTTATCCCATTCCACGGTGAGGGATATGATAAAATGCTTTAAAAAAAAAATCGGATCCAAAATAAAGTAAGAAAAGGTTATCCAGTAAAGAGGACTCTACGTGACTCAAAGTGACCAAAAATTTGTAGTTAGAAAATTTTTGAAAAATCCACATTTGAATGCTGTAAAGATTTCTACAGAATTTACTGAAAAATTTTCTACTTCAATTTCACTTGAAACTGTTCCACGAATACTCAGATCAGCTAGATTACATGGGCACTCTGATCGAAGAAAATTTTTTGTAAGGGCAAAAATAGAAAGCTTAGAATTTTCTTCTCAAAATCAATGCTAAATAAGCTCAAAGCGTATTGGAATCATGTCCTATTTGCAGATGAAAGCAAATTTAACATTTTGGGTTCCGATGGAAATATAATTGCATGGAGGGAAAAAAAATTGAGGAATTTAATCCCAAAACCTTGGTTGGAACAGTAAGCATGGCGGTGGAGGTGTTCTTGTATGAGGGTGCATGTCAGCATCAAGATTGAAGAATTTAGTATTTATTGATGGCATTATGAACCATGCTCTTTAAATGTTTTAAAAGATAATTTAAAATTATTCGCCCAAAATTTGCGTACTGGATTTATTTTTTATAAAGATAATGATCCTAAGCACATGGCCCTCAACATTTGTCTTTTATGTGTCTATATTCTCCATAAGCTCTGAAAACACTTCTGAGTTTCAGTGATTCACCACCAGATTTAAACCTAACAGAACATATTTGTAGAGAATTAGAGGTTAGCGTTTGTAGAAACATTAGGTCATATCGAAGCAAGAAAGATGAAAAATGAGCAATGCTTTCGCAGGGAATCGAACCACGGATCTCTCGGTTACACGTCGAACGTGCTGACCGCTACACCACGAAAGCGTGGGAAGAAGGCGGGAGAAATACCTTATATACTCTCCCTTTTAAAGGGCGACTGGGGTTTTGAGCACCCAATCGCCAAATCCCGGTGGTGGAGAGTCATCATCCATCACATTATTAGTTCGGGCGCCAGTTGTAGAGACATTACGTTATTTCGAAAGCAGGAGTAATGAAAAATGAGCAACGCCTTCGCCGGGAGGTGAACCACGGACCTCTCGGTTACGCGTCGAGCGTGCTGACCACTACACCACGAAGGCATACGAAGCAGGCGGGAGAAATGCCTTGTAAGTTAAGCAACATTAAATCAAAAACCGAACTAAAAACAGTAATTATGGAAAAATGGAGGAACATTGAGGCAGATATTGCAAAAAAAAGTGGTGAACTTGTAGAGACATTAGGTTATTTCGGAGCATCAGACATGAAAAATGAGCAACGCCTTCGCCGGGAATCGAACCACGGACCTCTCGGTTACGCGTCGAGCATGCAGACCACTACACCACGAAGGCATGCGAAGAAGGCGGGAGAAATACCTTATATACTCCCCCTTTTAAAGGGCGACTAGGGTTTTGGGGACCCAATCGCCAAATCGCGGTAGTGGAGAATCATCATCCACCACCTTTTTTAGTTCGGGCGTCAGTGTAGAGACATTAGGTTAATTACAAGCAGAAGAGATGAAAAATGAGCAACGCCTTCGCCGGGAATCGAACCACGGACCTCTCGGTTACGCGTCGAGCATGCAGACCACTACACCACGAAGACATGCGAAGAAGGCGGGAGAAATACCTTATAAACTCTGTGGCCAGACGATTGAAAGCTGTCATAAATACTGCATTATATCCTACAAATTGTTAACTGACAGAAATATTACAATATTTACTAATATGTGCGGATTTCTTTAAAGCGCACGAAGACTTTTGTGAGGTAACTTTTCTGTTAATTTTTGATTATTGATTTTCCAAAAGTTTTACTATGTTCATAAAATAATTAGTGTAGTTTTGCTAAAAGAAATTTATACGAGATGGATATTATTTAAAATATATAGATATTATTGTAGATGTAGATATTATTTAAAAATTCCCACTCTAAAATATTAATTTTTATTAATGAATAAAGCAATATTTCACTGAAACTTGTAATTGTACGAACACTTTTGGGAGTCGTACATAGAATTAAGTGAGGTAATAATAATAATAATAATAAATTGAGTGTTTCACCCCTACGTATATTAAAGTCTTTTTTGATATATTTAGGTCTACGTATATTTAAGTCTTTTACAGGCAGTTTTTGTGAAATTCAATTTTTAATGGTAAACAGCTAAAATAAGGTCTGTTGCCATTTTATTTTAAAAACTACTGAAATGTATAATGCATTCAAAAAAAAAGAGATAAATAAGAATTACGATTTTGTTTGTATACTCTAACCACACACACAAACTGGATCATCAGTGAACTGAACCCGCAATTACCAAGAAAGCTGTCATTTGGCGTTCTGCGTTCGAAACTGAATGACTCATTGCCTAGTCATTGCATGAGTGAACGCACGTGCTCTTACCAATCGGTTAACTTCAAGCTACATATCACCAATAATAACGAACTGCACAAGTCACGAGGAAAAACTTCAAGTAAAATGAAACAAGAGAAAAGCTTTTTGCTTTGTTATGAGATATTTAAAATCTAAGACTTGACAGCAAGCTGGAGTGAAATTTATGAGTAATAAATATTTAGCGTATTTAAGTATTGTTTTTAAATATGTGAAAGAGAACCACGTCATTTGAAAGTTAGCGTTAGCAAAATATAGCAGTAGATTGCCGTGGGTTATTTATAAAAAACGTGGGTGATGTGGGTCTTTTATATACAAGTAGAATTGTATATATAAGAATATCTATTTATATATTTAAACAAAAATGTCTGTGTCTTTGTTCGCGATTAACTCAGTCACTACTATAGCTATCCTCACCAAACTTTCTACAAATCTTTTCTGGGTTCTGGAAAAAGTTAACGTCTAAAAAAAAAAAAAAAAAAAAAAAAAAAAAAAAGAGCTGAAATCAGGAATGTTAATTCAAAACTCTGAAAAAGCTAATTTTCGGCCTCATTTTCCGAGTGGCAAGTCTAGCACGCTGGAGATAAAAATCTGGTGAAGACATGTTGCCACTGCTCGCTTTCAAATCGTAGAGTTGGTTAATAAGAAATTTCTAAGTTTTATAATGAAATAAAAATAGCATTGCCAAACATTAAATATATTATGCCCGACTGCAAAAATTCTCCCGGAGCCATTTCGACTGTTTGCATCATTGTACGACTTTAATCAGCCCGGATATTAATTAAAAACTGTGAAAACATTAATTTTCGCACTCATTTTTACGAGTGGCAACAGTCTCGCGTGTTGGAGATAAAAATGCTTTATTTCGAAAAGTGTTGCTACTGCTTGCTTTCAAATCGTAGAGCTTGTTAATAAAAAAGTTGCAAGTTTTACGAAATTTATATATATAAAGAAGAATGCGTGTTTGCTTGTTTATCCGCGTTACTGATTTCTGATCAATTATGATAACTTTGTGCCACATTTAATAGAATGAAATTGAATATAGGTGAAATACTGGACGGAACTCAAGCTTTTACCACCATTTGATTAGAAAGACAAAAATCATTAAAAACTGCGTCCCATCGTTGATGACATAATGATTGAGAATTAGTTTATTTTTCTATCAAAATTTTTTATGTGGGTCCCATATCGCATCAGACTGAAAAATGTGTGACTATGAATCGTATTTTTTGCATTGTTATTAAAGAAGGATTACAGCGGTATCATTCTATCTGTTGTTAGATACATTACTCTTAATCTAACCGCTAGTACATATTATAAAAGAAAGAACTGTATATAAATATTCTAGAACCACCAGTCAGTCTTTCTCAAAATACTCACGAAGCGTATGAATATTTTAACAAAGTTACAACAATCAAATGCTCAATTTTAAATATTATTTAATTATTCATAAAATCTGTCATTATTTATATTAATATATCCCACCATAATTACAGCCAGAAAATTTTTGATTGTGATTAATTTCCTGTAACTTATATATCAGAGAGCTTCGTGATTCTTTTTAGCCCGGAAGGGCTATTAGTCTCGAAACGGCATTTTGTGCCGAATCACTTAAATGCGACGTGTCACTTTTCAAATTGTTGCCACCGAATATTATCGCCCTGTATTATATTTAAAAAAAGGAGATAACGAAGAATTTGCATGAATGTGTATGTTTCTCGCATTGCGAAAAACAGCAGTACCTAGAGTCATCAAATTTGGATAACATAATCCTCCACCGAAACATAGGCACCTGGAAGCCCGAATTTGGAATTTGTTTTATTGTCTATTTCATATTTTGTAAAATTTAAACGAAATTTTGATTTAAAAAACTCAACAATTTCAAAGCGAGCAGTGGCAACACTGTAGGGAATCAAACATTATTATCTCCAACGCTCGAGACTGTCCATCGGAAACATGAAGGCTAGAATATATAGAGTAAGCAATGACGTCACAGAATTGAAGCCAAGGAAATATTTGCAACGTGACGTCAAGACTTATCATGGCCGCCATACAGGGTAAGGGTCAGACTACAAAACATATTGTTAAATAAAAGAACACTGAATTTAAAAGCGAATACCAACATACGGACGCTCAAAAAAGTGTTTTTAGGCATAATTTGCGTAAATCACAATTGAAACTTCCAATGGTCTTCCAGGTTTTACCATGTAAACATTTGTATTATAGTTACGCATTTTCATGTACCTATACTTTATTAAATTTAAAAAAAGCTATTTTCAGTCCTTGTGAATTTTCTATATACTACGTAGAAAGTCTTTTATGTTAAGTATTGAAATTAAAACGGGATACTTATAAGCGCTCAATGATGAATGGCTAATAATGTAAACAACGCAGATTAGAATGTAAACAAAACCAACCGGAAGTCCGCTTATGGCAGCGGCCATGATAAGTGGTGACGTCATACCGTGACGTTTCATGACTTCTATTCTGAAAGCTTTCAAATGTTATTTTATTTTTAGCCTAAAGGAACGTTAGCTCAGAAGGGCTATTAAAATTTCGTTTTGGCATTTTGCGTCGATTCACCATAAACGGTGAATCGCTTTTGAAATTGTTACCACCAAATATTGTCGTCCTGTATTATATTTAAAGAAATTAAATAAGGAAGAATCTGCATAAATGTATGCATGTTTCTCTCATTGTGATAAAACAACGGTACCTAGAGCCATCCAATGTCGTACGTCTCCACCGGAACATGGGCATCTGAAATCTCAAATTTGGAATTTAGAATTTGTTTTATTGTCTGTGTCATATTTTGTAACACATTTATAAGTTTCTGATTAAGAAACTCAACGATTTCAAAGTGAGCCACGGCAACACTGTACGGGGGAAGGCATTTTTATCCCCAGCATGAGAGATTGTATATCTGAAATTCTAAGGATATGCTGTTTTTAAATAGTTTGTGGTATTGCTGTCGAATTGAATTTTATGTGGTTTAAATATGAAAAACATGATATTTAATAAATAAAGGTAACACACAAAACGTTAAAAATACGCCCCTTTGGGCGTAATTTAAAATTTGAAAATAAAAATAAAACTGTCTGAAAGCTTTCAGATTTTTTTATCTGAAAGCTTTCAGACATTTTTATTTTTATTAAATTTTTTTTTTCATTTTTATTTTTGTCTGATTGTAAAATGTTTATACTTTTATTTTGCTTATGTCAAACCCAAATACACAAAGTCCTAAATGCCAAGTAGCAGTTGAGTAATATTGTAGAGCTGCATGTATAGTAATAAAACACTAATAAAAGTTTTAGATTTATATCATATAAGTAAACAAAAGTGAATAAATAATGCAAATAAATATTACATGCTAGTCTTTTCGTAATATTATACTATAACCTAAGTCCGTTAGAATTCTTTCATTGAAGACTGTATGAAACAAAACTTTAAAACTCTTAGTCTTTGGGCCTTTTTCCTCTTCGATTTCAAAACAAATCTAATTTTTAATAATTCTCCAATAGAAGTTGCAATACGTAAATTGATCTTAATTATCAAGTCCTTTGAATGCAACTGAGACATAAAATTAACTGGTGGAAAGCATATATTTGTGGCCTTTTTTATAGCTCTTATAACATGTAGTTACAAAATTAAATAACTTCATTCATCCATAATGCTGTTATAAATATTAGTTGTATAGTAAACTATGAAGTTTCAGAGGTTCGGATGAGATGTGGCTCTTAAATTAGTACGAACCTATACTTTTTCATTTTGTGTGTGGGCGGGGGGAGGTTATGCTGTATTAAATTCAACAAGGCAGTGAGTGCTTTTTATATATAATTCTGCGTACTCCCCTTTATTTTACTACATTTTGCAACATTACTTTATTATTACTCTTTATTTTACAACACGATTATTTTTACAACGGTAAAAATAATATTTTTATTCTGTACAGATAACTTCATAGAACTTTAATAGCTTATTAATATCAAAATGTATTAACAGAAGTTGTTAATACCAATGTTCAGCGATTTATTAAAAATTTCTAAATTTTATCAAAAGTTGTCAATCAATAAAACGATTCCTCTAAATATGACGCTGAGAATGATATTCTGAACAAAAAAGTCTCATGTATTCACCCCACGGTTTCCTTGTATGGAACAGTAAATTATACGCATTTTTTCCTGCATTTCATTTAAGCTTATTGAATTGAGTTAAATCTACTTCGTCGATAGTGCATAAACCACAATAGAATAATAAATGCACTCTTTAAAATTCACTATATTTATTTACCATAGCGACACTGTGGCGCTATTACATCTCATTCATTTTATAACTCAGAATACATAAAAATTATATCATCCGAAGAATTATCTAATCGTTGCCACAAGTTCTATTCAAGTACTATAATAAATCTGAAACTATGTATAAAAGAAGTTAAGCAAATAAAAAAGGAACAGTTTTTCACAGTTTTTCAGAGCCACTTGCCTAATGCGCATGCGCTACTCGTAAACACTCTCCTCTGTTGGAGACAGACTGGTGACAATATTTGCTGCTAACGCGAAACACTTAATCGTCGAATTTCATTACAGATATATTTCTCATTCAATTAATTCAGTTCTCACTTCGAGGCAAGACAAAAATACATAAAAACTCAAAACATTAAAAATTGAAAGATATAGAAAAACATAAAACACCAAATACAGTTGCAGCAATTAAAAAAACATTTTTACAATTAAAATTAGAGTTCCTGCACAAAAACAAGCAATTCGACCAGCAGGCAAGAAGGCAGATTTTTCGGTGCATAAAACTAAAAGTTTAATTTGGTCCATCTCGGCAAAATGAAACTGAAGGTGCAGAAACTGAAGTCACTATTCGGTTTAGTTTCAAATGTAAAAAAATATGGCTGCTGCGGTAAACAAAAATTAGGCTTAGCCACACTTAAACAACTTTTAAATTGTTGATAACTCTAGAACTATTGCACGCAGATTAACCAAAGGCATAAAAACTTTAACCGGAAGATAAGAACAACATAATTCAATCACTTTTAAAGCAAAAAATGCACAATTTACCATCATATAAGAATATAAAAACTGAGCTCACTGAGCTGATTAACAGAGTGGGCATATATGCATGTATATTTATATACTTTTAATGCGGCCAATTGCCACCAAAAAGGGAGGTGCACAAGTACATGTTATAGCAGTCCTATATACAAAATTCCAACGCTCTGAGACTACTCATTTTTGAGTTATGCGAGATACATGCATATGTACGTACAGACGCAACAAAAAATATATTTTGAATCCATTTTAAATCAGTTTTATAATTTGTTTAGGGGAACAGATCCCTTTATTCTGTCCTTACGTGCAGATGTCATCGTTAAATTGCCTTCCAGTACGGTCAAAATGGATATTTTCGTTGAAATAGGGTACTCGGTATTTTCCGTAATTACGATAGTTCCTTTACTTCGTAGAAGGAAGTAAAAATGAGCTCATTAGTAGGATCAGCTCAATGAAAAAGTTATTGTTTTATTCTTTATTAAAGAACTAAAAACATCATTGAATAACTATACTTTTCAGTGAAGGTTTGATTGATTCGTAATTCTTTAGGAATTTTTTTTAATAGAGCAAATTTTGTTCCATGTTATCTTTTATTATAATAGAAAACATGGAAGCATAAATCTTTATTTCTTTTATGTATGATATTCAGTACAACAAAATAAAATATTCTTCTCCAGATCTTCATCTAAAATTACTTTTTCCTTAGCATAATGCTTTCAAAAAGGGCTCTGCTTAGCTTTGAAAATAGTGAAGATATCCTTGAAGTCTCCACTTAAAGCTGTTTATACATTGACAAACACGTGCGAAGGTTGAAATCATCGTAGAACTGCCTTCTGTATTTCAACCACGTTTTCTTCTTCCCGTAGCAGATGTTTGATAACATTGTGATTGAAATAAACCATGATATTTAAAATAAGTCTCAGATCTTTGTAAGGTAGTGATCATATTTCATAGAAACTATTCTTGACTTCTGTTTTATGAAACAAATAAATTAAAAAAAAAAAAAATCTGAATGCTTTCAGATTTTATATTACGCTTAAAAGAGGCGTATTTTTAACGTTTTATGTGTTGTTAAATATCATGTTCTTTGCACTTAAACCACACAAAATTCAATTCAATAGCAATATCACAAAATATTTAAAAAGAGCATATCTTTAGAATTTCCGATACACAATCTCGCACGCTCGAGATTTTTTTTTTTTTTTTTTTTTTTTGTGAGCAGCAAATTTTTTAGCATAACTCCAAACATAATCCAACTTGAAATTCTTCACTTTTACAGTGCTGTCGTCGCTAGCTTTGAAATTGTGGAGTTTGTTAATTAAAAATTCGTTAAAGTTTTACAAAATATGAAATAGATAATAAAACAAATTCCAAATTTTAGCTTCCAGATGCCTATATTCGAGTGGAGGACTACGTTATTCAAAATTTGATGTCTGTAGGTACCGCTGTTTTTTCACAGCGTGAGAAACATACATATATTCATGCAGATTCTTCATTATTTAATTTCTTCCAATATAATGCAGGGCTTTAGTATTTTGTTGCACACAATTTGAAAAGTGAAATGCGGTTTATAGTGAACCTACACAAAATGCCAAAACGAAAGTAATAGCGCTTCTGGGCAAATTGCCTCTTTGGGCTAATAAGATAAAAGTAAAGTATTTCAATTTTTTCTTTGTATTCAGACAAACGAAGAAATTTTTTTAAATTAAAACAGCTACGATAATCCTACTAGTTTAAGAAGTTATAAGGTATTTCTCCTGCCTTCTTGACATGCTTTCGTGGTGTAGTGGTCCGCACGCTCGACGCGTATTCGAGAGGTCTGTGATTCGAGTCCCGGCGAGGGCATTGCTCATTTTTCATGTCTCCTACATTGGAATAACCTAATGTCTCTACAAAGCAAGCTCCAAAAATCAAGATACAGGATAAAAAATCATATATTTAAAACGAGCTATTCAGAATGCTACCTTAAATGACAGGAAGTAAAACTTGCAACGATTTTTTGTCGCGAAGTAACGCTAGTGGGATTTGCGCTTATTTACCAAACACTTAATTTTTCTTTTAATTGCTAGCATACAAGGCTTGAAATAAATACAATATGTTCATAAAGTCCCAATTATAAATAGTATCAACAGCAAGCATTGTGGCGTCTTGCTTCAAGGTCGAAATTAAAGAGAGCTCAAACAGTCCGAGTCGCATGGTGCTGGCACCAGGGTGCCTGGGCCGAAGGCCCTACCCCTCATCGAATATCATTAGTAAGTTTCTAACAATATGTATACAAAAAATAGCTTACATTAAATTAATAATAGTTTTTTTATGATAATCTTAAATGGAGCAGATGCTCACTAGAGTAAAAAATAAAAGAAGATATATACAATATTTACAAATTAAAGAAAAGAGAGCTCAAACAGTTTTAGATAAGTATATGCGCGAGTGCTGCCATGCAGTGTTGCCAGATCGTGCTATTTTTCGCAAATTTGCGACTTTTGACAAACATGTGCTACTAAAATTTTAGTATTTGCGATTTTGCGGAATTTATGCGGCATCCGTCATTTTCTTATGCTACTTTTCGCGACTTCAAAGATTTTTTCAATATATCGTAAAATGCTTTTATGTTAAAATAATGTATCAAATAAAAATAATTTATATTTAAAAAAATTAAACAGAAGTTGGCATCTGGCAATCCTGTTTACATGCGGGCTTTCCTTTTCAAGGCTGCACAGCCTGATGCCGGCATACGAGAAATGGGTAAGGGAAGTGAAAAAGGTGGAAAGAAAGAAAAAAAAAAGTGCTTCGGGAACTCTCGCCACGTTCTTTCCCCTGTGCGTTCTGTTTCTCAACTTTCATGGTGATAATGAATCAAATCAAAGAAGGCTCAGCTCGCGCGCCATATATTGGGTAAACAAACAGAGAAAGAAATAAAATTCATACTCCTGATTATAATATTACTAAGCAATGGAAATGACTTAAAAATCAAAGCAGTGTTATTTTTCTAAACACACAAATAAATTGAACAGCGAAAGAACAAGGCTTTCTTAAGCAATCAGAATCTGAAACAGATCCGCCACACAGACCGGATGAAACTGCTGAAAATCATTCCTGAATTAAAATGTTCCCAATTAAAAATAAATAAATAAATAAATAAATAAACAATGAGTTAAAAAATTAACTGCCCAACTCAACGAATTTAGTACAAAAGCATTAAGTCTAAACGGGAGAAAGCTCTTAAGAATGAATATCCGTAAATTAATTTTAAAATAGGAACCTAAATTAAACGAGAATTAATTAAAAAAGAACTAGATATTTAAACAATTTAAAATGAGCAGTATAGTTTTAAAATTTTCGTTAAAGCTAAGATACGTAACTAAAAAGACTAAGAATCGAATACAGTTTGTAACTTACAGAACCAATAGACGGTAAATTTATCATGACATCAGAGGTCATGTGAGCATGCCTACCTATGGCGTCACAAAAATCAAGTGATCTCTGACGTTATTTGCGATTTTTGCGACTTTTTTAGACTTCTTTTGCTACTTTAGTTGAACATTTTCTGGCAACACTGCTGCCACGTTGTTTCCTCGCTTGCAGCGCCGCGTAAAACAAATGGCATTTCCTGAGAGTTAAGCGTTTTGTGTTCCGCAGTTTGCTGAGAGTGAATCTGTAATTTCAGTTCAATGGGCATTTCGTTTAAAGTTTAATTGTGATCTCCCATGTGGCAAAAACATCCGCCGATGGTAAAGGCAATTCGAAACGACCACGACCGGATGTTGTTTGTAAATGTAAAACCAATAGTGTCTGCAAGGGATTCGGACATTGTCAGACTATCTTAGCTAGTAGTGTTACGAAATTTGTTCGAAAGTCTTGAACTTCAGTTGCCGAAGACGATAGTCTGGAAGGTTTAAAGAAAACTCTTACACATGCGTCCATACCGGGTACAATTGGTACATGGTTTAAAACCACATGAATATGGTGCAAGTTTTAACTTTGCAAGTGAAGTATTTAAGCGGGAAAATGATTTCTTGATTGTGTGGTATTCAGTGATGAGTCAACTTTTCATATGCGTGGGCAGGTAAATACCCATATGTTCATATCTGGGGGTCAGAACATCCTCATGAACTTCTAAAACACCAAAGAAATTTCTCAAAATTGAACATTTTCTGCACTGTGTCCCGACGTCTAAGTGTACGCATCATTTTGTTTGGCTGAAGCTACTGTTACAGGTGTGGCTTATCTGGATATGTTCCAAAAGTGAATTTTTTCCCAATTAGTACAGGATGAATCTGTAAACTTTATTTGACAATGAGATAGAGCCCCTCCCCTTTGGAATCTCTTTGTACGAGAGTGGTTGAACGTCGAAGCCTGACCGTCGGATTGGTCGTAATGGTCGAGACGACAGAGCTCTTCCCCTGGCCTCCACGTTCACCTGACCTATCGCCATGCGAATTTTTCATCTGACGCTTTATAAAAGATCGTGTCTACGTTCTGCAGGTACCTAATCGTTTGCCAGAGTTGAGACGGAGGATTAAAAAGGGTATTGCTTCCATTACTCCGGACTTGTTAACTAAATTCTGGGAAGTTGGATGTGTGCCTTATAACTAAAGGTGAACATATTGAACATTTTTCTTAAATAGACTGTTATAATTTACCATTGAACCTGGGACATTCTTTTATGGACACCCTGTATTTCCCCGCAAGTGAAATGGCAATAATTTCTACTTCGTAAGCCATGAATTTCCTTCCGCATAAGAAAACGACAACACGACAAAAGAAAGCTATAAATTTTATCTTCTTTTCAACTACGTCTTCAGGCGGATTGAAAACTCAAGGTTAAGTTATTTCCTAACACTTGCTGATTAAATTGTTCGAAAGAATTTAGCCACTGCTTTTCATTAGGAATCTTAATGCTGACAGATGAAAGTCGTTTTCTTCGAAGCAAGTTGTTAATTTACAAAACATCTTTCAAGTTAAATATTTCGTGTTATATATAATTTGTATTCACTTGTATTAATTACAGAATGAGTTGTGTTAATTATTCAATCCCTTAAATGTGTAACTTCAATAGTTTATATATCTGAAGTTATAGTTATATATATTAAGTTATTTAATATCTTTAAAAATTCATTATGAATTAGGAATATTTTTTGCGAGTAATATATTTGATAATTAGATAATTAGAACTTTGCTCTTTTTCCAATCTCCCAATGAATACCAAATTTCTTTTCCATTAAAGAAATGTTCAGATTCAGGAGTAGATTATTAGAAATTATCACCTTCCTTCGTGAGTGCTACTAGGGCGTAATTGGTAGCTCACCCTGCTGGCAATCGGAAGATTCGTGATACAAATCCCAAGAAGGGCATAGAGTGAAACCCGACTAAAATAGGTGAACGATAATTCGCCGCCACCTAGATTTGGCTGATTGGATCATGCTCTTCTCTCCTCAATTGCCATTTAAGTGGGGGAGAATGTAAGGAATTAGCGCTTTTTCCAGGCGTGCTTGTAAAGCCCTTTTAGAATTTTTCAAAGCCAAGAAACTAAAGAAATCCGCAGTGCCCTCATGAGGATTCGAACTCAGGACCTTCCGAATACGCGTCGAGTGTGCTTCCAGTTACATCACGAAGGCGTGGGGAAAGTAGGGTGAAAATATCTTTTATGTTCTCATGGTGCAACTGGCATCGTGTCCAGTTGCCAGGCGGAAGATCCGTGTTCGAAACCCGCCACGGGCATCTTTGATATTTCACGCTTTTTGTCTCAAAATAAAACTAACGACTCAAAGATTTGAATCCAGTCATCTCCAAAGAGGCAGATTCACATGGAATGATATTGAATAATTTAAACCACGATTTCTTTAAAGTTATTTTTTTATTATGTACTAACAATTATATCGTGCAAAATGTATGTTTATTACTTACAATAAATACTTAAACTTTATTAGGTTTAACAGGACCACTAGCATCTAGATGGGTAAGATCCATGACCCAGAAATTTCATTCCGATTTCAGTTTCCGGCCCACCAGCGGCCGAGCGTTTTAAGTCGCTGAAGACTGGTAGTTCGGTCCGAGGTTCGAATCCCGCAAACGGGCTGGCAGCATGGGCATTTTCGTGGTTTGCCTCATGTGTAACGTGTATAAGAGCCAGTTTCCATTAGAAAATCCTCCACGAAGGCATCATTTCCCTTAGGCAGATAGCTTGCCGTAATCTCAATAAACCAAATCAAGCCGATTTCAGTTTCTGGCTGCTGAAAGGGTTGGCTACATGAAATACTTGCAGTTTTCCGTGCATATCGTAAATACGAGTCAGTTTCTCTTAGATAGCCATCCTCAAAAGGACCCCATCTAATGTAATAGATAGTCCTGAACAGCACATTAATTAACGCGACTGCAAGATATAAAAACGATTTCATAGGTTATTTAACATTGTCAGTTCCGAAAGATAAAAATTATTCTGTCTAATTAATTTATTTTTCTTCTCGTTGTCACTCTATATTACAGAAAAAAAAAAAAA
>KK118802.1:53860-71554 GCA_000611955.2 Stegodyphus mimosarum | reverse complement strand
AAAAAAAAAAAAAAAAAAAAAAAAAAAAAAAAAGAGTGATATGTTTGTAAAGTGTCGAAGGTGTTTACAACCCGTGCTGTTTATCCATAATTCTAAGCTGAATGAAACGCTAAGTATTACTTTGATCTCGAAGTAGAATAGAAGAACCACTTAAAGGTGCCTTTTGCGAAAAGTTTAAACTGTTCTTAACTTATTGCTATAAAGACTGCTCTTTCGATCAAAGCGCTCAAAAGAATAAAGTGCAGTCCACAGTAATTAAACAAAATAAAGTTAAATTCTTTTTTTCCTTTCTTTCTTTCTCTTCCAACAGTGACACATTTTTCAAGCAAGTTCGAACTGTTTTCAACTCGGTATTAGAGGAGCAAAGACCGACCAGACATTTTTGGACCCAGTCCAGTCAAGATGAACGGCGCCATGTCTAAGGTTTCCTCTTTACCCCTTCTCCTGCTCTGCTCATCACCTTACAAGGGCGTATGCCACGAAGTCAACAAGATTCTCCCTCAGCCCCTCTCCTTGGAAAGGGCTCTTACAGGTCCTATCTTGATTTTGATGATGTTTAGTCATCTATAAGTAAATCAGTAACCTTTTCATTCCATTTGTCTTGAACGAAGAAATACGAAGTTTTATCTGCTGGAATAACTTCTATTTACATTGCCGTAATCATAGTGAACATCTGAAATTTGGATAGAACAACATAACTGTCTATTAAATGAACTTACAGTTTTTTTTTATTATTGTTATTTAAAAAATCTGATGTGTACACCACAGGACTTCCTTGAACGAAATATTAAATTATACGCATTACGCTTTTTCGATAGCGCATAAACCACAAATAGAATACATGCACTCTTTAAAATTCACTATATTTGTTTACCATAGCCACACTCTGGCGCTAGGTTCACTTAACAGCGTTACATCTCATTCATTTTATAACTCAGAATGCACATATATCATCTGAAGAATTATCTAATCGTTGCCACATGTTCTATTTAAATACTATGATAAATCTAAAACGATGTATAAAAGAAATTAAGCAAACAAACAAAAAAGGAAACAGTTTTTCACAGACGATTCGGTATGTCTCATTCAATTAATTCACAACAAGACAAAAATACATAAAAACTCAAAATAGCTATATTAAAAATTACGAAGTAAATCTTAACCACTTATTTCCTCGAATAAATTCCGGAATGGAGTAAGCATGATTTAATTCGCAGTAATAAAACAACACGTTATCTTTGTTGCGAAGCTTAATTTCTCTAGAATGGCAACAAATCCACTATTCTCCTAAGTTTCAAATGTAAACAAATATGGCCGTTATGAGAAAAATGATTAGGCTTAGCCGCTCTTAAAAATCTTTTAAATAGTTGATAATTCTACAAATCTTGCAAGCAGATTTACTAAAGGCATAAAAACCTTAACCGGAAGATAAAAGCAACACAATTCAATCATTTTTAAAGCAAAAGATGCACAATATACAAACATATAAGAATAAAGAAACTGAGCTCACGGAGCCGAATAACAGAGTGGATATATATATATATGCATACATATACATATATATTAAACTGAGATCACTGAGCCGAGCAATAGAGTGGAATATGCGTATATTTATTTACTTTTGGTGCGTCTGATTGCAACCAAAATAAGAGACGCACAACTTCATGTTATAGCAGTCCGATATACAAAATTTCACAGTTCTGAGGCTACTGGTTCTCGAGTTATGCGAGATACATACATACATACATACGTACGCACAGACTCCACGAAAAAATCGTTCCAGAATCCATTTTAAATCAGTTTTATAATTTTTTGGAGGAAAAAAGAGGCCTTTATTCTGTCCTTACGTACAGACATCACGCAAAAACATCGTTAAATTGCATTCGATAGCTGTCAAAATGGATATTTTCGTTGAAATATGATACCCGAAACTTTTCGCAATTACAATGCTTCTTTTTTACTTCGTACAAGGAAGCAAAAAAACTCTAACCGTTTAAACAAAGGGAAGAAACAAAGGATCTCAGAGAGAAGTAATGTATTCCTTTAAAACAAATTCAAGTCCACATGTTTTTGTAAACACTTCGAAAGAAGCCTCTTAGAAGTGCTTATTCTTTAAAAAGTTCGTGGATTTCGAGTCTCGCCATGACAGGAAGTATAGCCACTTGAAGGAAGTATTTATTCCAAGCGATACAGTGAAAAAAAAGTGTACACTACGTCCTGACAAATTAAATGTGTTTTCCTTCTTAAATAAGTAAGATTGCAAATTCTTTTTAATTTTATTAATCTTCTATTTTTTTAAAGGTTTAAAACTTTTAAGGGTAAATTCGCAAATTCTTCAAGATGATGTACTGTAATCTAGAGGTTTTAGACTGTAATTAGTATTCTCATACTTGCTTCCTTCTACGAAGTAAAGGCAGCATTATAATCGCGAAAATTTTCGGGTATCATATTTCAACATAAAAATCCATTTTGACCGCTCTCGATTACCTTGAACGATGTTTTTGCGTGAGATCTTGCACGTACGGATAGAATAAAGAACTCTTCGTTCAAAAACGGAGCGTAAAATGGATTTAAAATGTATCCTGAAGAGACTTTTTACCGTGATGTTGGTATATATGTATCTTGCACAACTCGAAAAGAGTAGACTCAGAACGTTAAAATTTTATATATGGGATTGCTATAACATGTAGCTGTGCACCTCCCTTTTTGGTTGCAATCGGCCACACCAAAAGTTTATAAATATATATATCCACTCTGCTACCGGGTCCGTGAGCTCAATTTTTTTATTCTTATATGTTAGTAAATTGCGCATTTTTTTCCTTAAAAAGTGATTCAATTATGTTTTCTTATGTTTAGTTAAGGGTTTTGTGACTTTAGTTAATCTGCATGCAATAATTATAGAAATATCAACAACTTTAAAGATTAAGTGGCACTAGGCCTGACGTGGCATCTATTTGTTTACATCTGAAAGCCAGTAGAAAAGTGAATTCAATCAGTTTCTACACCAACTTCAGTGTCTTTTTGCCTTTGTGGAACCAAGATAAACTTTCAATTTTGTGCACCGAAAAATTTATCTTCTTACCCGCTGGCCGAGTTGCTTGTTTTTGCTTAGAAACTCTAATTTTTATTACAAAAAAATTTTAATACTGTTCTCTGTTTACAATTTTTAATAAAAATGTTTTGAGATTTTATGTAGTTTTTCCTTGCTGCGAAGGGAAAATTGAATTAATTGAATGAGAAATATATCGCTCGAAATTCGAGAAAATAAGTTTAAATGAAATACAGAAAAAAATAGTGTATAATTTAATAAGTCGTACAAGGAAGTCATGTGGTGTCCACATCAGATTTTTTTTCTTTTAAAAAAGTTCTGTGATATTATTGTAAACTATTGGAAGTAGGAATGGAATACGTAGGTCTTGGAATTTCTTTGATAACACAGCTTCGTGGGTATGTGGGTATCAAAAAATTTTTAACCCAGAGGATTTATATTGGTTATTTTTAATTGTGATTCCTTACTTTTCATAAAAATAAATCATTTTTCTAGACTATCTTCTTTTCTGCACAAAATTTCTATTGGTTCTTTTTATTAGTGAAATAAATCCTTGCTCAGCCGAACTTCGTTTGAGCCAAACCTTGTTAACCGAAAACTCTGAATCATTTGTCCTCATCCACATGTGTTCAGTATTTCGCAAAGTATACTTTTTTTTTTAAAGTTGTTGTTGTTATTGCTGCTTCATTCTTTAGCAGTCAATGTATACATTCTTCAGTGAAAATAAATGAGCTCATGTTATGATTTGCAAAATTAAGGAAGCATGAAATCTCTCTTCAAGAAGCACAGTCATGTACATTGCTCATCAAACGATGCACGATACAGCCATTCGTAAGTCTTGCGAGAAAATCTAAAAAAGTTGACTCATTAGCTATATATATAAAGAAGAAACCCTGTGTGTGTGTTTGTTCGCTAATAACTCTGTCACTACTATAGCTATCGTCACCTAACGTTCTACCATTCTTTTCTGGGACCTAGAAAAGGTCGACGTCCACTTTCTCAGCCCAAAAGTAGTTAAAATCAGAGATATTAATTAAAAATTCGGAAAAAAGATAATATCGGTCTCCTTTTTCCGAGTGGCAACAGTCTCGCAAGCTGCAGATGAAAATTCGCATTTTTCCAAAGTTGTTGCCACTGCTCGCTTTCAAATCCTAGAGTTTGTTAATACAAAATTTCTAAGTTTTACGATAAAATAAAAAAGCATTGCAAAAACATTAAATACACTATTCCAAAAATTCGTAAGAAGCCATTTCGGCTATTTCCATCTTCGTACGACTTTAATCAGCCGAAATATTAATTAAAACCTCTGAAAGCGCTCATTTTCGCACTCATTTTTCCGAGTGGCAACAGTGTCACGAGTGGAAGATAAAAATGCTTTATTTCGAAAATTGTTGCTACTGCTCGCTTTCAAATCGTAGAGTTTGTTCATAAAAAATCTGTAAGTTTTACAAAATCTATAAAGCAGAATGTCTGTGTGTTTGTTTGTTTATTCGCTTTCTTGATTTCTGATCAATTATGATAAATGTTTTGCCACATTTAATCGACTAAACTTGAATATAAGTGAAATATTGGATAGAACTTGAGCTTTTACGTCTATTTGATTAGAAAGACGAAAATCTTTAAAAACTGCGTGCCATTGTTGCCGGTATAATGAGAGAGAATTAGTTTATTTTTCTATCGAAAATTTTTATGTGGATGCCATATCGCATCAGACTAAAAAATGTATGACTATGAATCGTATTTATAGCATCGGATACTTACTCTAGTCTTAAAATAAAAATATAAATATATTATACTACTTACTGTTGTTTTAAAGTTCTGTACTTATCTTGTATGTACGCTGATTTCTACTCTTAATGAGTTCTCATGAATTATCCGACGAAATGTGTTATTGAAAATAACTTTTTCAAACTTAATTTGCATAAATGAGGATTTTCTTAGAATTTTTTTTCAAAATACTTCCTCTTCTCCCCAATCTCCCATCGGACTTACATTAGAATTCACAATTATTCGAAGCAAATGGGACCGGATCCCATTCGGATAATCAAAAATTCGAATAATTGGATTTTTTCCAAGAAAGGGTCAACGTAGACTTTAATTAATTACTGTATGTACCGCATGTTGAAAATAGGAGAAAAAGACTGTTTTTAAAGAAAAAGAGATTTTAATTAATTTAAACGAAAAGGCAACACTTTTATGTACATGTCATATAGCGTACTGCATAGTACTTGCAATTGCTGAAAGTCATTGCTTGCTGAACATCTCGGTCAAAGTAAGCTGTTTGATTGTCTTTATTCGTTTTCGGGCTGCCAAGTCGTGTATCCGCTTGGCAATGAGGTTGCCTGTGCTCACAACCGGGCTGACGCTCCATCCATTTCAAAGCCGGCAAACGCTTCACTAGCTCATGGTCCCGGGTCTGCTTCAACTTCAACATAAAGGTCATTATCTTCCTCAAGACTTTCTTCTGTCCCACTTTCAATAAGTTCATCATCATTTAGAATTATTTTGTATTATCAGGATTGTAAAATGGATTTAAAATGGATTTAGAAGGGATACTTTCGTGACGTATGTATATAGCTCTCGCATAACTAAACCATAATCAGCTGTAGAACGTTGAAATTTTGAATATGGTACTGCTATAATATCTACTTGTGCACCAATATCTAGTTGTTCGTTGCAATCGGCCGCACCAAACCATGTGTATATATAACTGGCTTAGTGAACTTTGTTTTTTATTCTTATATGTTAGTAAATTGTGCAGTCTTTTTGCTTTAAAAGTGATTGAATTATATTTTTCTTATATTCCGGTTAAGGTATAAGGTATTTCTCCCGCCTTCTTCGCATGCCTTCGTGGTGTAGTGGTCAGTACACTGGGCGCGTATTCTAGAGGTCCGTGGTTCGAGTGCCGGCGAAGGCGTTGCTCAGTTTTCACATCTCCTGCTTCCAAATAACCTAGTGACTCTACAAGTGGCGCCCGAACTAAAAAAAGGTGGTGGATGATAATTCTTCATCACCTGGATTTCGCGATTGGGTTCCCTAATCCCCAGTCGTCCTTTAAAAGGGAGGAGCATATAAGGTATTTCTCCCGTTTTCTTCGCATGCCTTCGTGGAGTAGTGGTCAGCACGCTTGCTGCGTATTCCAGAGGTCCGTGTTCGAGTCCCGTCTTTGCTAATTTTTCACATCTCCTGCTTCCAAATAACCTAATGACTCTACAAAGGTTTTTATGGCTTTAGTTAATATGCATGCAACAGTTGTAGTATCAGGACTACTGTTTCTTCTAGTTGATTTTACAAACATAACTGGAGCCCTGAATAGGAACAGGGAGCTTACTAAAAGCTATGTTCGTGCGTGTGTAGAAGATATAACAAAGATAAGAAGGGTTCAAATTATCCTTTTATTTGCTTCTGGATTTTACAGCCGTTCCCGCACTTCGGGATACAAAGACCAACCACTCGTGGTCTGAACGTAAAAGAATATAAGACTACTAACTAACTAAAATTTAAATAGGAGCTAACTTTTAATATTTTACACAGATGACTAATACTAAGACTGGCCTTTTAAATGACTACGTCTGTAGTACGCAAACTGATGAAAACTACAATACGTCTTTAACTTTCAAGAGGATTAAAACCTGGCCTTAAAGGCGGACAGTAACTGATGGCAAGCTCGAGCGAAAACTCGTAGCAAAAGGGCTCTCTCTCCTTCTACCTCTTGACAAAAAGCCACAACTTAAATACTTAAGTGTTAGCAAGTACAATTTGCATAAACATATTCACGCGTTCATTCTGGCCGGAAGTGCAAAGTAAGAGATGATAGTAAAGTTTTAAAATAAAATAAACGTTAGTGAAATTAAAATCCTTACAGCAGAATTATCAACAGCTTAAAAGAGTAAGTGGGGCTAGGCCTAACGTGGCGGCAATTTGTTTACACTTGAAACTCTTAGTGGTATAATGAATTCAGTCGGTTGGTGCACCATCTTTAGTGTCTTTTTCTCAATGGGACCAAAAATTAATCTTAAATTTTTGTTTACGGAGAATTTTATCTTCCTGCCTGTTGGCTGAATTGCTTGTTTTTGCGTAGAAACTCTAATTTTAATTGTAAAATTATTTTTGGACTGCTCTTAACTGCATTTGGTGTTTTAGGTTTTCTGCATTTTACAGTTGTTATTGAAGATGTTTTGAGTTTTCATGTATTTTTGCCTTGCCGAGAAGTTAGAAATATGTTTCTAATGAAATCTGAGGAAATAAGTTTAAATGAAGTGCAGGAAAAAATGTGTGTAATGTCGTAGGCTGTAGACCACATCAAAATCTTTTATTTGTAAAAATATTGACTGCAAATAATAAAAGAATTTCTTCTTATTGTTAAAAATTGTTTTCTTCTTCTTCTTCTTCTTATTATTATCATTAATTATATTTCAGCTGCTAATTTAAAAAAAAATATCTCATGTTAATTGTGTACTTCATTATTATCCCAAAGGGCATTAGCTCAGTAGGGCTATTAATTTCGTTTTGGCATTTTGCGTTGATTCACTTTTCATACTGCTGCCACCAGACATTACATCCCTGTATTACATTTAAAGAAATTTAATAATGAAGAATCTGCATAAATATATGTATGTATGTTTCTCGCATTGTGATAAAACAATGGTACCTAGAGCCATCAAATTTTGAATAACGTAATCCTCCAAGCGAACATGCGCATCTGGAACCCTAATCTGAAATTTGTTTTATAATTAATTTCATGTTTTGTAAGACATCAAAGAATTTTTGAGTAACAAACTCAACGATTTCAAAGCGAGGAATGGCAACACTGTACGGAGGAAAAAATTACCTCCAGCGCGCGAAACCGTTTATCGGAAATTCTAAAGATATACTCTTTTGAAACATTTTGTGATATTGCTGTTGAATTGAATTTTGTGTGGCTTAAGGGCAAAGAACATGATATTTAACAGCACATAAAACGTCAAAAAAAAAAGTCCGTTTTGAGCGTAATATAAAATCTGAAAGCTTTCAGATATTACAAAAAATGTTTATGTATGTTTCTGGCATTGTAATCAAACAATGGTACCTGCAGTCATCCAATTTTGAATGACGTAATCCTACTGCGAGTATGGGCATCTGGAAGACCAAATTTGACATTTGGAATTTGTTTTATCATGGATTTCATATTTTGTACAACCGTAACGAATTTTTGATTAACAAACTGAAGGATTTCAAAGCGAGCAGTGGCAACGACGTACAGAAGAAGCATTTTTATCTCTAGCGCGCAAGACTGTGTATCGGAAATTCTAAAGATATGCTCATTTTAAAATTATTTTGCGATACTGCTGTTGAATTGAATTTTATGGTTTAAGTGTGAAGAACATGATATTTAATAAATAAAGGTAACACACAGAACGTTAAAAAAATCCCTTTGGGCGTAATGTAAAATCCAAATGCTTTCAGTTTTTTTTATTATAAAATTGATATTTTGGGATTATGTGACCGAAGATTATTCTTTCTGGGGATTAAAGATATCCATCAGCAACAAGTGAAATAACAGTTTCTCAAATAACTGACTGATTTATTAATTCATTTAAATACTTTTTAGCAGTAAGCAGAAGTGATTTGATTTTATAAAATAAAAGAAGTCATAGCTATTAAACAGGCTTAGATACTAAATTACAAATTATACTTTACCTAGAAACAATAATTTAACGTTTATTCACATGGACAACAAAGAATGAGAAAAAAAATATGTTCGATGCTATGGTAATGAGACTGTAAGAGTTCTGATTTTCTAGAAAATCGCATTTTTTCTAGCTTCATTTTCGGTAGTGAGTATATGGGATTTGCATATGTGTTATTCAGAATAGAGGTAGAAAGATGATTTTATATATATATCTAACTTTTACAAATGAAAAACTAACATAAATAAGCAAATGCCCTTAGATCTCCTTTTAATTCTTATGTTGCCATTCATCAAAAGACTAAATTTTCAATTTTCGTTGAATCTGTTTACAAACTTGGATTATATTCTGGAATTTCTAACAAATAATGAAGTAAGAAATGAATTTTTAAAAAACTTGAAAAACATATCGATCTTGTCCTGAGGTAAACAATTTGTGGTCTTAGAAACATCTCTTATAAATTACTTTACTGCAAACGTTCATAAACATCAATTGGATATTTTGAAATGTAAATGCATTTTAAATTGCATCAATTAAATAATTTATTAAGAATAAAATAAAAATTTAAATTATCAAAAAAGTGCATTTATTGATTTTAAATCATCCGTATTGTTAAGCATTTATAATTGGAAAGATAAACTAATAAAGATCTTATGTCACGCTGAACAACAGCATTCTAGAAAGTGCCTCTTTGCCTGGTCACGTAGAAGATAAATTAAAGATCACTCGTTATGTGAAATAATAACACTTGCTAAATGGAGTGGATGAAAAATGCGTTATAGCACAGCGTGACATAACATACCGTTATATTACAGTGTGTTATGAACTTCAAATATCAAAAATATTTAGAAAGACTTAAACCATATCTAAAGTAAATATTTTATATTAGCGGAACTACCCGATGGCAGTTAAGTTAAACTTACAGTAACGCATCTAACAACAGAGAGAATGATACCGCTGTTCTCCTTCTCTAATAATGATACAAAAAATACGATTCATAGTCAAACATTTTTCAGTCTAATGCGAAAGGGAACCCACATAAAAAATTCGATAGAAAAATAAACTAATTATCTCTCATTATATCAACAACAATGGCCCGCAATTTGTAATGATTTTCATCTTTCTAATCAAATGGTCGAAAAAGCTCAAGTTACATCGGATATTTCACTTATATTCAATTTTAGTGGATTAAATGTGGCAAAAAATGGATCATAATTGATAAATCAATAATGCGAACAGACATTCTTCTTTATGGGTATAGATTTTGTAAAACATAAAATTTTTTTATTAACAAACTCTACGATTTGGAAGCGAGCAGTAGCAACACTTTTCGAAATAAAGCATTTTTATCTCCAACGCACGAGATTGTTGCCACTCGGAGAAATGCGAGCGAAAATGAGCGCTTTCAGAGTTTTTAATTAATATTTCGGCTGATTAAAGTCGTACGAAGATAGAAATGGTTTTCCACGAATTTTTAGAATGGGGAATAATGCATTTAATGTTTGGCAATGCTATTTTTATTTCATCGTAAAACTTGGAAATTATTGATTAAGAAACTCTACGATTTGAAAGCGAGCAGTGGCAACACTTCTCGAAATAAAGCAGATTTTTATCTCCAGCGTGCGAGATTGTTGCCACTCGGAAAAATGAAAGCGAAAATTAGCGTTTTCAGAGTTTTTGATTAATATTTCTGATTTTAGCTACTTTTTTTTTATTTTTTTTGGACAAAAGTGGACGTCGACATTTCCCAGGACCCAGAAACGAACTGTAGAAAGTTTGGTGACGGCAGCTATAGTAGTGACTGAGTTATTAGTGAACAAACAAAAACACAAACTTTCTTCTTTATATACATAGATTTGTAAGCAAATAAGCCTCGCAATTTCTAATCAGCAAGAAGTAGACAATTTTACTTTTTAATAAGCAATTTCAGAAGGTTTTCTTTCAAGATTTCGCAAAAAATAATAAAAAGGAGCCGAGAGACTCACGTCCATGAACTTCTTGACCGAACTCAACTAACTCTTAAATTGCTAACTCGACCTGACTAATATTCGTATTGAAAGCAGATTACAGGTTAAACAAATGCGTTACATCAGAGAAGTCATCGAAACTCGTTTGCTTAACTTCAGAGTAATCTTAAGAACTATTGCCAAATCCGACAGCAGATTATGGGTTAGACGTGATTCGGTTCACATCAAAAAGATTTAGAAAAACTTGTTTCCTAAACTTTAGCTATACCTCCAGCAATAATAATTTAGGAGACAGAAGACTATAATTTATTCTCGAATTTCAGTTTGAGAAATTAAGTAACGTTTTGTATGGGTAAAAGTATGATTTAAGTCTATTGCTACAGCTGCTGTAATTTTATTGCCGGGTGTGTTATTTATTACTTTTTTATTATCAATTTTCTTATAAGTTAAAAAAATTCCATAAGGAGATAACAGTAATAAAAAAATAATCCGAAAGCTTTCGGATTTTATATTACGCCCAAAGGGACTTTTTTTAATGTTTTGTGTGTTACTTTTTTTTTTCTTTTCCGTTCTTTTTATTATTATTATTTTTTTTATTAAATATTGTATTCTCACTTAAACCACATAAAATTCAATTCAACGGTAATATCACAAATTATTTAAAAACAGCCTATCTTTAGAATTTCCGATACACAGTCTTGTGCGCCTGGAGAAAAAATGTTTTTTTTTCCTTACAGTGCTGAGACTGCTCGCTTTGAAATCCTTCAGTTTGTTAAACAAAAATTTGTTAAACTATCACAAAATATGAAACAGACAATAAAATAATTCCAAATTCGGGCTTCCAGGTCTTCATATTTCGGCAGAGAATTTCGTTATGCAAAATTTGTGATGGCTCTAGGAAGCGTTATTTTTTCACAGTGCGAGAAACATAAATACATTCATGCGGATTCTTCACAACTTAATTTCCTTAAATTATAAGGTATTTCTCACGCCTTCTTAGCATACCTTAGGGGTGTAATGGTCAGCCCACTTGGCGCGTATTCAAGAGGTCCGTGGTTCGAATCCCGGCGAGGGCATTGCTCATTTTTTATTTCTCCTGCTTTCAAAATTACCTTACGTCTCTACAGTGGTGCCAGAACTAAAAAAAGTTGGTGGATGATGATTCTCTATCACCAGGATTTGGTGACTGGTTCCCCTAATCCCCAGCCACCCTTTAAAAAGGGGAGTATATATCTCCCGCCTTCTTAGCCTGCCTTTGTGGTGTAGTGGTCAGCACGCTCGGCACGTGTTCGAGAGGTCCGAGTCCTGGTTCGAGGCCTGGTGAGGGCATTGCTGGTTTTTTTTTTTTATTTCTGCTTCAAAATAACTTAATGTCTGTACAGTGGCGCCCGAACTAAAAAAATGTTGGATGATGATTCTCCACCACCAGGATATGGCAATTGGGTTCCCTAATCCCCAGTCGCCTTTTAAAAGAGAGGTATATAAGCTATCTCTCCCGCCTTCGTGGTGTAGTGATCAGCACACTCGGTGCGTATTCGAGGTGTCCGTGGTTCGAGTCCCGGCGAGGGCATTGTTCATTTTTCATGTCTCCTGCTTCGAAATAACCTAATGTCTCTACAAAATATAATACAGGGCGATAATATTTGGTGGCAACAATTTGAAAAGTTATAAGGTATTTCCCCCGCCTTCTTAGCATACCTTCGTGGTGTAGTGGTCAGCATGCTGGGCGTGTATTCCAGAGGTCCGTGGTTCGAGTCTCGGCGAAGACGTTGTTCATTTTTCATCTTTCCTCCTTCGATATAACCTAATGTCTCTACAAAGTGAAACGGACATTTATGGTGGTGAACCAGCGCAAAATGTCGTTTCGAGAGTAATAGCCCTTCTGGGCTGACGCCTTTTGGGGCTAAAAAAATGAAGACAAAGCGCTTACGTTGGCTTTCCGAGTGAAGGCAGTGTTTAACTGGGAGCAATAGTATAGCAGTTATGAAATAATATGTCTACAGTTATTCAGTAATGATAGCTGCTACGGAGCTGCGATGGTTGGTGCTAATGATGTGCAAACCAATGGCTTTTTTGCATACGTTACTTCTATTTAAAATAAAGGATTCTAACTCTATGCAAATAGCATTTAATACTCTGATATTAAAGAATCTGTTATATATTTAACAGATTATATTATATATTAATATTATACTATTATATTATTATGATATTAATAAATCTGAATTAACCTTATGAATTATTATGATATTAATAACCCTGATATTAATAATTCTGAATGTTTTACTTTAAACTCAGAAAGTTATTGGTTTTTCCCCCTTATAGTATTAAACACCTGTATGAATTCATATGGGTGAAATTATTTTTATTAATTATTTTAACATTTTCTGTGCTAGGAAATTACTTTCTCAAAGCTATAAATCTTTCATGGTCATATGAATCATTTTCATTGTAAAGCATATTTCAGTTCGTTTCTTAGCGACTTTTCAGATAATCACTGTACTGTGCTGTTCATTATCCATCACAGCTTATTGACTATATCAAGAAACCAAAACTTATCTGTCTTTTTAATAGCGCCCAGACGCTATAGTGGTTAGTGACGCTAATTATCATACCGATAGGCTTGGATTCGGCTCTCGGAGAAGGCATAGATGTTTGTAAGTATATAGATGATAGGCATAGATGTTTGTAGTGTCTGTGTGGTAAGGTGGCACTTAAACACACTGTGAGCCGAAAGTCCTCTTGTGTGGTTGCTGGTAGAGGAAGAAATGCCGAAGACCTTCGCACCGTCCACAGGGTGTTCTCCATTAAAAAATGTGGCGGAACGTAACAGTTAGTCAGGCCGGAGATATCTAATATACACTCCGCCTTTGCTGTGTCTTTTTTATAAATATGATTAATTTAGATATTACAGGGACTGTAATGGCAGTGGATCCATTTCTAATACCATTTGCAACCAGGATGCGTCTAATGCTCCATAACGTAGTGATTGTGAGGTAATTTATGTTTCCCAAAGCGATGAAAATAAAACAGAATTGTCTTGATAATTTCTAATAATGTATTTGGTATTTTACTTTAATTTATGATGTTTTCTCATCAGAAAAATGTATAATAAATACTGAATACCATAGCTTCATAGAAGAAAAGGGTCCTAATTTGAAATTATTAAAACGTAGTAGAAGGCAATTATATCTTCTACTATACTTCTTACAGTTGAGCGCCTCATTAACAATTACTTTTTCTCGCATAACAGTTTCTTTAAACAGTTTTATACCGCACAATATAAAACTGTTTAAAGAATGTGATAAACATTTGAAAAATTAAAACTGCAAGGAGTATGAGCTAATTCGCGTTTTCAAAGAAAGAAAGCTATCAGTAAACCTGTATGGTAATAAAACTAAGTTTTTAGGAATAAAAATGAAAAATAAAATGAAAATTATATAAAATAAATAAATAATAATAAAAAAGTTGAAAACTTTCAGATTTTACATTACGCCCAAAGGTTTCTTTTTAAACGTTTTGTGGGTAACCTTTATTTATTAAATGTCATGTTCTTCGCCCTTAAACCATTCAGTTCAACAGCAATATTGCAAAATAATTTTAAAATGAGCATATCTTTAGAATCTCCGATAAGCAGTCTCGCGCGCTGGAGATAAAAATGATTTTTTTTTTTCGTACAGTATTGCTATTTCTCGCTTTGAAACCGTTGAATTTTTAATCAAAAATTCGTTAAAGTTTTACAAAATATGACATCGATAATAAAACAAATTCCAAATTAGGATTTCCAGATGACCATATTCGGCGGAAACGTACGTTATTCAAAATTGGAGGGCTCTAGGTTTTATCACAATGCGAGAAGCATACATACACGGATGCAGATTCTTCATTATTTAATTTCTTTAATAGAGGCCTCTAATATTTGGTGGCAATAATTTGAAAATTTATAGCGAATCAACGAAAAATACCAAAACGAAGTTAATAGTCCTTCTGGGCAAACTGCCCCTTTGGACTAATAATTAATAATGTAAATTTAATTTCCTTCCTTCATTTGGAAAACGAGTTATCAAAACTCAACCTTTTTTGTGCATAACAGCAATTTTGAAGAAGGTTTCAAAGAGAAACATGAGGTTCTCTATGTGCTGAAATAGCAGAAATTAATAATTGTGCATGCGTACGGGTTCCTAATAGACTGAACACACTGAGATCCAATGATAATTTGATAAAACTTGTTTTACGAAGAGAAAAACTTTACAGTTCTGGGACTTTCCACAAAAATACTCCTACATCTCTTCTCAGTATCACCGAATACAATCAGTAGTTAGGCTTCAAACTACTAAGAACATTAAACACAATGCAAGGCAAAGTGCATCTAAAAGGCGAAGCTTACACAAAGATCTCTCAACACTCCGTACTCAACGCTAAACTAAATAACTGTTAAACTGATAATCTGTCTCGTCATATACAATTTTCTCCCGCCGCTTAGAAATCTCTAGTAACTTCCACTCCTCGGAAATACTGGAAGGCCTATGAGGGCCGAACACGGTTGCAGTTACGTATAGGAATTAATTACATTTATTCAATCCCGATACCAATTACAGTTATACAGGGATTGTCTCAAAAATGTCGTAAAACGGGCGCCAAGTTTGGCGACGTTTGCCAATTTCTCGCCTCCAATGTTACATAGACCTGTTCCTGTAATCTTATTTTTCCGGCCGAGCATCGTCTCTTTCAAGCATTTAATGTTACATTATACAAAAAATATCACCATTTCACGTATAATTTCACTAAGGTTATTTACATATATACAAAATCCGTTACAATAATATGTGGCAAGCTAAAATAATAAGTTTGAAATGTCTTAGAATAATAATTTTAAAAATTTACTTGAATTTTCAAGGTATTAGTTGGAAGGGTATCTATATAATAGAAAAACTTACATAAGAATGGATTAAGTTCTACATATATGACAAGATATTAAAATACAAAATAAAAAACTTTAATAAATTAAATTTTGTTAAATTTAATTTAATCAATCAATTTTCATTTAAAAATTAAAAAGAAATGCTTATTTTATTTTTAAATTTGAATCAGGTATTCTATTATTTAAAAAATGGCCTGTTTTGGAGAAATTCAATTTCAATAAATTCCAAATTCAGTTCTGGCTACACCCCAGTAATAATAATAATAATAATGATAATAATAATAATAACTTTTGGTACCAAAATATATAAAATGCAACCACAGTCTTTTTTTTAATCGTTGCTGTGTTTGCAATAATGCTGAAATTTTATACAAATTATTAATTGATTAAATTATAAATTAATAGCAGTTAAAAATCAAATAAAGATTTAAATTAGCAAAAAGTACTTTCATTGCTTTTAAATCTCTCATTTTGTTAAGCATTTCCAGATGGACTAAAGTTAAAAAATAAATTAAGCATCTTATGATCAGCCGATTGGCAACATTTTGAGAATTGCTATTTGCAACGCCTTGTGGAAGATTTAAGTCTTAATATGACACTATTTTTCTGGTTTAATAAAAGACTATTAGTACTCATATAAATGATTAATACTCATATAAACGGTTTAATAAAAGACCTTGGTACTCATATAAATGAGCACTAAGGTGTGTCTGAAAAATTCTCGAAATTATACTATTAGCTAATAATTCAAATTTGACAATAAAGTTTCAGGATTGTCGCTGTTGTTCTACTAAAATTAATGGTAAAGCATGCTTTATGTGTCAAATTGTTTACCATGTCCTTTCCTCTCTAACAAGATATGTAAAGATTTGACAAATGGAAGATCAAACCAGTTCTGAAGTTCGAAAATCAAAGGCTTTTTGGTTCCGTTGTGACGGATTCCCACATATAACAGAGGGTGAACATCAAGTTTTTTGGCAAGTTAAAGAAATCAGCAATAGAAAGATCTATAAAATGATCAAATCTACTTACTGAAACTATTCTATCCATTGCATTTTAAAGTCATACTTGCTTTAGAGAGATGGGAACGATATTGGAGATGGCGAAAAGAGCGGATGGCCATCAGTCAGTCGTTCTAGGAAAAATGAGATGAAATTTAGCAGTGTTCTTGGTCAGTTGAGGAAGAGGATTTATCGTGTTAGTCCAGATCTGTGAGAAACTGACCTTCGGAGATGACAACGAATCGGCACGCTCAGCACTATGTAGCATAGCTCTTAACGAAAGGCAAAGTTCCCATGCTCTTTATCTACTAACAACTTGACTCTCACCCAGGGCCGGGGCCAGTGCAACCGGTGGAGTCGCTCCGGGCGGCCTATCTTTTAGAATTTAAGAAGAAACTAGGCCAAAAAATTTGGAAGTCGCAAAGTTTGCATCGGGAGGCAAAAAGGCTAGCATCAGCTATGTTCTCACAGACGTCTTTCTAAACCTGCATCTGTAGAGGAAATTTTGTGAATGTTGAGAACATCAAAAAAAAAAAAAAAAAACCTGACTGCCAAACTTTACAGTATATGCAAATAGAATAGCAAATGGTTTCAGAATCAATTTTGAACATCTCCATATTCTTCTACCGTTTAGCGATATTTGCTGATAACTGCAATATAATCGTTACTATGCAGAGAATTCATTTGAAACTAAAAAATTAAACTAAAATTAATAAAAGAGAATGAAGATAAACTAAAGTACATTGATGTGATAGTAATGATTTGTATTAAAAAAATATTGCTTAAAAATACATCTGAAAACATTGGTGATTAAAAAAAATATTATTTGATATTGATTTGCCTGTATACCTAACTTTTGTTTTTAATAAGCACGGTAATTACATAGGCATAACTTATATTTATTAACGTTTGTAATTTATTTATTAATATAAACAAAACGTAACATTTTATTTTAAATTCATTAAAATATATATTCATACTATTCCTTTTAGTATTTCTCTATTTATAGCTTCAAATCTTCTTTATGTTTATAACATGGAAGTAAAATATGTGTTTCAGAATTCATAAATATGAATTTTAAATCATT
>KK118802.1:3746-34736 GCA_000611955.2 Stegodyphus mimosarum | reverse complement strand
TTCCCCTACACGCTTTCGAAACACCTGGAAAAAAAGAATAAAACATAACATTGTTTCAAATTAACTACACAAAAGAACCAAAAAAACTTAACATTATGTAAAATGGCCATTCGAAAAAAACCAAATTTGTCTAAAAATATTATACGCAAATCCGAAATTCAAAATCAAATATAAATTTAGAGCCCAATACAAATATAACTTTAAACCAATCATTTTCCCCTGATGAGTTCTGAATTGGAGTTTCAGTTAAAGAATATTCATTTTTAAATTTTTATTATCTTGTATATTTTTTCCCTTTTGTATATTTAGTTTTCGAGTTTGTACCACTATCATCCTTTTTACTTCCTTGTACGAAGTAAAAAGGAAGTATTGTAATCTCGAAAAATTTAGGGTGTCATATTTCAACGAAAATATCTATTTTGACCACTATCAAATGGAAGTTCACGATGTTTTTCAATGACATCCGTACGTAAGGACAGAATAAAGGACTCTTTTTTCCCCAAAAAATTATAAAACTGATTTAAAATGGATTCTGAAGAGATTTTTCGTTGCGTCTGTGCGTACGTACGTATGTATGTATGTATCTCGCATAACTCAAAAACGAGTAGCCTCAAAACGTTGAAATTTTGTATAAATGACTGTTATAACATGTAGATGTGCACCTCCTATTTTGGTTGCAATCGGCTGCACCAAAAGTGTATAAATATATACACTTCTGGTGCGTAGCTTTGACTACTGAGTATTCAGTAGCATTGCTCTGTGTTTAATACTCTTAGTACTTTGAAGTGTAATTACTGATTGGGCTCTGGAATCTTTAGGAGAGCAGTACAAGTATTTTTGGGGGGAAAGATCCAGAACTAAAGTGTTTTTTTGGGGGGAGTAAAATAAATTTTATCAAGTTGTCATCGGTTCTGTGTTCATTCAGCGTATTACGAGCCGTAAGCATGCAATAATATTATAAAAATCTAATCAAACACATTTATTCATATGCATTAATTTGAAGAATTAATTTAATTAAGTTCCTGTAAATTAAAAATACGTTTCGCAAATATGTACATAGTAATTAAAGCCCACTTTTTAGTGTGACTAATATCTTTAAACCAGGTATAAACAATAATGATAATTTTAAAAAAAAAACACTGTTTGAAATGATCCCACGCTTTACACGAGGTTTTAAACAGTGTTTTTTTAATTATTATTAGCTCAAAAGAGTGTTAGCTCAGAAAGGCTATTAATTTCGTTTTGGCATTTTGCGTCGATTCACTGTAAATGTCCGTATCACATTTCAAACTGTTGCCACCAAATATTATTCACTCTGTGTTATATTAAAAAAATAAATAAGGAGGAATCTACGTAAATGTATATATGTTTCTCGCATTGTGATTAAAAGACGATACCTAGAGCTATCAAATTTTGAATAATGTACGTCTCCACCCGAATAGGGGCATCAGGACGCCCAAATTTGGAATTTGGAATGCGTTTTATTACCTCTTTCATATTTTGTGAAGCATTTATGAGTTTCTGTTTAAAAACTTAACGATTTCAAAGAGAGCAATGGCAACTTTTTAGGGGAAAAAAACATTTTTATCTCTAGCGCGCCAGACTGTGTATCGGAAATTCTAGAGATATGCTCATTTTAAAATTATTTTGCGATATTGCTGTTGAATTGAATGTTAAGTGCGAAGAACAAGATATTTAATAAATAAAGTTAACATAGAAAACGTTTAAAAAAAAACTC
Source organism: Stegodyphus mimosarum (assembly GCA_000611955.2). Classification (NCBI taxonomy): domain Eukaryota; kingdom Metazoa; phylum Arthropoda; class Arachnida; order Araneae; family Eresidae; genus Stegodyphus; species Stegodyphus mimosarum. Next base: position 32,998 of record KK118802.1, on the reverse strand, counting down.
CCTTTTGGGCGTAATGTAAAATCTGAAAAGCTTTCAGATTTTTTATATACTTATAATTTCATTTTAATTGGGAAGGAAGCTGATTTCCTTAATAACGTACATTAAATTTTGCTCCAGATATCTTCTACTGCTTGGCTTCACTATAGGCCGAATGTCAAAGACCGCTGAATGCTGGTAGTCCGACGCGGGCTCGAACCTGGCGAACGGGCTCACTACGTGGTTGGTGGTTTTCAGGGTTTTCCTCATGTGTAGAGTGAATACTCCAGTTTCCCTTAAAATGTTCTCGACGAAGGTATAAATTTCTGATATTTATATATCATAGTTTTATAAATCTGTAGGTTTTCTTGAATTGTGGAAAAACGACGGCAACTGAAGCCACCAAATATTGAATACATTTAATCCTCCACCCGAATACGTGCACTTCAGGTCATAACTTTCTTTATTTTTATTATTTATTTCATATTCTGTACTAATTTAATAAATTTCTGGTAGCCTCCTTTCGGCTTTACCGATTATTTTCCGTTTCACATGTAATTCTTTTGGTTTTCTTGAAAGCAGTAATGCGTTTCTAAGAAACTAGGTTATCTTTCATTAAGACTTTTGTTTAGATTTCTAATTGCTGAAAACTTGCATTTCCTGGCAGTTTCGAAATTTGAAACGGGAATGTCTCAAGACATGTTCACGATTTCTAATTTTGTACCTTTATTTCTAATTATATATTCAAAACTTTTTTTTTTTTTTTATTCTTTTAAAGATTCGAAAACGTTCTTTATACGGTCAAAAACGAAAAGGAAAGATCATTGGTTGCAACGGATCTCTTTGAATTAAATTACAGCCGTCGGCAACCTTTTTTGGCTGCGGGTCAAATGAATTAAAATGTCGGTACTAAGAAGACGCTTTGGGTCAGTGATATTTTCATTAGAACAGTCTTTCATGGTGAATAATAAAGTAATAATGACTTCCGTACGTATAATAAATAATAAAATAAATTTTATTGAGAAAATAATTACAATACGCTTTGAACTTTAAACATAAAATTATATTTCTAATTATTATAAAAACCAAACATAGCTGAATAAACTTAATTTTCACTTCCTTGTACGAAGTAAAAAGAAAGTATTGTCATCTCGAAAAATTTTGGGTATCATATTTCAACGAAAATATCTATTTTGATAGCTATCGAATGCAATTTAACGATGTTTTTGAGTGACATTCGTACATCAGAACAGAATACAAGACTCTTTTTCCCCAAAAAAATTATAAAAGTGATTTAAAGTGGATTATGAAGAAATTTTTTTGTGGCGTCTGTGCACTTACCTACGTATGTATTTTGCATAACTCAAAAACGTGTAGGCTCAGATCATTGAAATTTTGTATGTAGGATTGCTGTAGCATGTAGACGTGCATCTCCTATTTTAGTTGCAATCAGCCGCACCAAAAGTATATTCTTCATTCCCTTTACTTTAGCAAAAAGTATTTTCATTTTAAGTACGCATTCGAACATGGCCTTATTTAGCCTTTACATTTGACAATCAAATTTTTCAATAGAAAATTTGAGCTTTACATTGTAATCAGTACAGCGTTTTATTTTTATTATTATTATTGTCTTATTATTTTATTATTTTTATAAATATTTCTTTTGATTGTAATTAGTCCAATTTTTCCCTTGATTATAAATGTTTTATTTCGGCATTACATGTAAGTTTTTCCTGGTACAATTTGTTTCTATTTGTGTTCGGACAACAAAAACGGGTAGGGAAAAGATACCAATTCAATGAGAGCCTCAAATATGTATAAGTTTATTGAAGAATTGTATATAACAGTTTTTTTAGAATTAAAAACCATTATGCTATATGACGATAGAGGTCTCATTGAGTTGATCGGAATGAAACTCGTTTTGTTGTTCAGTTAATTGACTTTGTTTAAAGCTTCAGAACACTTTTCCCTTGACAAGTTCTGTTTGGAGCTTTAAATAAAAAAAAATTAACTTCGGTTTTCCCAGCTTTTGTATTTTTAAACTTTTTTTACTTTTTCTGTTCCAAATGTATATTATAAAATTTGCAAGTTCATGAAAATTGAAATAGGTAGGGGATTATGGCTCTTACAATCATTAAGTAATTCTCTGATATATTTCATTTCCTATATTAAATATATGTATGTATATACCCACTCTGTTACTCGACTCAGTAAGCTCAGTTTCTTCATTCTTATATGTTTGTAAATTATGCATTTTTTGCTTTAAAAATCATTGAATTATGTTGTTCATATCTTTCGGTTACGATTTTATGCCTTTAGTTAAGCTGCAAGCAATAATTGTGGAATTATCAACAATTTAAAAGTTTTTTAAGTGCGGCTAAGCCTAATTTTTGGTTATGATAGCGGACATATTTGTGTATAGCAGAATAGTGGATTTGTTTCCAATCTAAAGAAACTAAGCTTTGCAACAACAAAATAACGTCTTCTTTTATTATTGCGAACTAAATTATGCTTGATTCATTCTGGAATTTGTATGTGGAAATAAGTGTTTAAGATTTACTTCGTAAATTTTAATAGCTAAGCCTAATTTTTGGTTATGATAGCGGACATATTTGTGTATAGCAGAATAGTGGATTTGTTTCCAATCTAAAGAAACTAAGCTTTGCAACAACAAAATAACGTCTTCTTTTATTATTGCGAACTAAATTATGCTTGATTCATTCTGGAATTTGTATGTGGAAATAAGTGTTTAAGATTTACTTCGTAATTTTTAATATAGATATTTTGAGTTTTTATGTATTTTTGCCTTGTCGCGAAGAGAGAACTGAATTAATTCAATGAGAAATACTGAATCGTCTCTGAAAAACTGTTTCTTTCTTTCTTTCTGTTTTGTTTGTTTGTTTGTTTAATTTCTTTTAAACATCGTTTTAGATTTATCATAGTATTTGAATAGAACATGTGGCAACGATTAGATAATTTCAGATGATATACATAATTTTTGCTCACTCTGAGTTATAAAATGGATGAGATGTAACGCTAAGTGAACCTAGCGCCAGACTGTCGCTATGGTAAACAAATATAGTGAATTTCAAAGAGTGCATTTATTCTATTGTGGTTTAAGCGCTATCGACGAAGTAGGTTTAATCCAATTCAATAAATTTAAATGAAATGCAAGAAAAATGCGTATAATTTAATATTCCGTATAAGGAAATCATGCGGCGTATACATCAGATTTTTCTTTTTGATGGCAATGGCTCCCCTGGTGTTGAACTTGTGACATCAATTTAGTTAAGTCTGGCGTATAGTTAATCGTGTCAAGACGAATTCAAGCATCTGAGTTTTCGATAATGAAGCTGCTTTTGTTCTCACTTAAAATAAATTTTCTATGTGAAAATATTTGCTCGCATTTTTAAGTTGAGCCAAATGCGGAAAAATGTTAAAGCCAAATTTTTGCAATTATGGGATCATTATTTAATGGCTTTTCCAAACTTATCGGTTTCTCCTTGAAATTATCTTACAATTTTCATTTTTTAAAAATAAAAGTACATGTTCTTTACTGCAACTTTTTAATAAAAAAATGCTATTATTTATTTTCGTTTGCACTTTATGTATTCATCAAGTGCTCGTTTCATATTTTTGTTTAATAATTTATTAGCTCACAAGAGCTAACAGCCTCGGAACGGGATTTTGAGTCGAAAAGTAGCTATAAAAGGCAATATCATTTTTCAAATTGTTGCCACCAAACATGGTTATCGCCATGTATTATATTTAAAGAAATTAAATAACGAAGAATCTGTCTGAATGTACGTATGTTTCTCTCATTGTGAAAAAGCAACGTTACCTAGAGCCATCAAATTTTAAATAACATAGTCCTTCACCCGAACATAAGCCCTTAAAAGCCTAAAATTTTTATTTCGAATTTGTTTCATTATCTCTTTCATATTTTGTAAGACTTTAATGAATTTCTGCTTAACAAACTCAACCTTTTCAAAAGAAGCAGGGGCAACACTGTACGGAATAAGAAATTTTTATTTCCAGTGCTCGAAACTGTCTGTCGGGAATTCTAAAGATATGCTGTTTTTAAATATTTTTAGCCTAAATGCTCTGGAAACATATATGTGTTTTTAATAATAATAAAAAAAATCTGATGTGTACACCACATGACTTCCTTCTAAGGAATATTAAGTTATACGCAATTTTTGCTGCATTTTATTTAAACTTATTTCCTCGAATTTCATTAGACACATATTTCTCATTCAATTAATTATTTCTCACTTCGCGACAAGGAAAAAATACATAAAACCTCAAAATATCTTTATTAAAAATTGAAAAATATAAAACATAAATACAGTAAAACAATATAAAGAACAATTTTTACAATTAAAATGACAGTTTCTACGCAAAACAAGCAATTCGGCCAGCGGGCAAGAAGACAGAATTTTCAGTGCACAAAACTGAAAAGTTACTTTTCGTCTCACCTGGCAAAAAGACACTGAAGGGGTAGAAACTGGCTTAATTTGGGGTGGACGCTATGCTGAATCAATTTATGGGATAATTTAATAACTTAAATGATAATTCCAGGATGGATAAAGTATGATATAATAAGCAATAATAAAAAAAGATGTTATCTTTATGTTGCGAAAGTCAGTTTCTCTAGATTGGAAACAAATTTACTATTCTGCAAAGTTTCAAAATTTAAACAAATATGGCTGGTATAGTAATAAAATTAGACTTAACCGCACTTGAACAACTTTTACATTGTTTATAATTCTACAACTACTGAATGCAGATTAACTAAAGGCATAAAAACCTTAACGTGAAGATAAGAACAACTTAATTCATCATTTCTAAAGCAAAAAATGAAAAATTTACCAGCATATAAGAATAAAAAAAAACCTGAGCTCACGGAGCCTAGTGACAGAGTGGGTATATATATATATATATATATATATACTTTTAGTGCGGCGGATTGCCACCAAAAAGGGAGGTGCACAACTACACGCTATAGCAGTCCTATATGCAAAATTTGAGTGCTCTAAGGCTACTCGTTTTTGAGTTATGCGAGATACATAAATACATGCGTACGTATAGACGCCACGAAAAAATACCTTCTGAATCCATTTTAAATCAGTTTTATGATTCATTTGGGGAAAAAGAGTACTTTATTATGTCCGTACTTACAGATGTCACGCAAAAACATCGTTAAATTGCATTCGATAGCGGTCAAAATGGATATTTTCGTTGAAATATGATACCTGGAATGTTTCGTGACTACTATACTTCCTTTATTTCGTAAAAGGAAGTAAAAACGCCCCGTTGGGCTTAATATAAGATTTGAAAGCTTTCAAACCCTTTACTTTATTTTCGTAACTCAAGTGAGTCTCTTGAAATTATTAAATGACGCTCAGTGACCCGGGGGGTCATAGGTTGCCAAGGCTTGAATTAACCTATTGGATTACCGGGCCAGATCCAACTACGCTAAATTATCCAACAGAAAATCAGGAAACTGATCCTCGGAGCTGAATTAAGCTACTCTACAGCACAGTTTAGTTACTCACAGTAATAAAAATTACCACCGATGTTATTGAAAATTACATGAATTTTAGTCTCTTTTTCGCTGTGTATGCATCTACAATATACACAATTCTCTCAGTATCGCTCTCATTATGTACAGTCATCAAAATATGCCCATTTCTTCAAAAGGAGGCTCTATTTTCTTCTTGCCATGTCTATTGCTGATGGAATTATTTAGCAGCGGTAATCTCAGATGCAAACTAATACAGAACATCTTAGATGACAGTAATAGTTTTGTAAAAAAGTATTATACACATTTTAAAAAAAGAAAGGAAAAAGAAAAAAGGGCAACCTCAGACAAGAATCGTATCGAAGCATGTCCATCGAGTATGAAACCAGAAAATTCGGCGCCAGGAGCAAATGCATCGGGCAAAACCGACAGTTCCACACGAGCAGGCGTGTCGCTTGGGGGGGGGTGAACAGCGAGTTTCACAGTTCGCGTTCTGATCACGATTCTATTTTTCGATTACGAATGTAGATTCAGGCATTAGAGCGAGAAAAGAGCTCGTCGGGAAAAGAGTGGGTGCAAATGTTGCAGCATGGGTCATCAGTAATCAAGGACATGTAATTTACTGAGACTGTGGGGACACTGGCCTTTGCCATCAGATCAAAGGGGGAAATGAATTATAAGAATTAAGAATTTCGGACATGGAAGAATTTCTGATAAACAGATAAAAAGAAGCAGTGTTGATGTTCTATCATAAAACATCTGGTATCTTTTAGTCCAAAGAAGCAATTTGCCTAGAAGGACTATTAATTTCGTTTTGGCATTTTGCGTTGGTTCACTATAAAACGGCGTTTCACTTTAATTGTTGCCACCAAATGTTAGAGCCCTGAATTATATTTAAAGCAATTAAATAATGGAGAATCTGGGTAAATGTATCTATGTTTCTGGCACTGTGATAAAACGACGGTACCTAGAGCCATCCAATTTTGAATAACATACGTTTCCACCCGAATATGGGCATCTGGAAGCCCAAGTTTGGAATTAGAAATTTGTTTTATTATCTATTTCATATTTTGCAAATGTTTAATGTATTTTTGACGAAGAAACTCAATGATTTCAAAGCGAGAAAGACAACACTGTACGGGAAAAAAAATCTCCAGCGCGCGACACTGTGTATCGGAAATTCTAAAGGTATGCTTATTTTAAAATTATTTTGCGATATTGCTCTTGAACTGAATTTTATGGTTTAAGTGCGAAGAACATTTAATAAATAAAGCAACACACAAAAGATTAAAAAACGCCCCTTTGGGCGCAATGTAAGATTTGAAAGCTTTTTTTCAATCCTCCTATGTCGAGAAAAATCTGTTTTTCTCTTGCCAAAACGTTTAGTAGACTTGTTTTCCGATGTCGATAAAATATTGCATTTAGAAGATATATCTGCCTCTTTACAAAAATCGAATGTAGTAAAAAAATAATTGCACGCTGATTTAAAATGTCGACGGAGTGAGAGGACCAACAGTGGACGAGCGGTAAAGTCGCTGAACACTGGCAGTTCGGTCCGAGATTTGAATCTCGGGAACGAGCTGGCTTCATGGATGTTTTCATGGTTTTTTCCGTGTGTAATGTGTATACGAGCCAGTTCCCCTTCGGAAGTTCTTCACGAAGGCATCCCTGCTCTTATGCAGACAGTCCTTGAGACTTTATATAAACACATAGACCAAACCAAACCAAACCGACCGAGAGAGAATTTTACAAGATTTGATATTTAAAGATCTGTCGATTTGTTTACAGAATAACGAATAAAAATATTGTACTGTGATTTGAAAGAGATTATAAACAGCTTTAAGTCCCTTTACCATGGATAATATTTAGGCATAAATCTCCTCTAGCAAGGCTTAATTTCTGAGAACTGCTGGAGCTATGTGGAAGGCTGTTAGAAAGGAGGGGAAAAAATAAATAATTAGTAAATAAAATGCAACCGAAAACACCTCAGTATTAGAAATCGTTGCGCTGACATATAACGTTGGTGGTGAAGATTTTAATTCTTTCAGTGAAACTGATATTGACGAAATGATTCAGAACAAACCCGGAAGTGAAAATGACATTATAAATTACGTAAAAGATCCTACTGATGACAAGGAAGACACCGATTCTATGACTGAAAATAGCATCTGAGTATGTCTTCAACTTTGGAAGCAAATTGGAAAGCCATTTTCTTGCTATCGATACGAGTTCTGAAAAAATTCTAGAATTCCGGAATGAGTTTCGATCTTGTATGTCTGGTTTTCGCGACAAATACAAGCATCTAACCAGATAACCATCGTTTCAGAAACGTATCATCAATTACACTGCATCCTCAAAATTTCAATTTTGTACAAGTACGAGGTAGCATCTTCATTTGACGAAAGTGATTTTCAATCACTTCTCCCCAAGGAAATCTGCATTTTTGACCACGAAGAATAATTTTTGTGTATACTTTTTGGAACTTTCATCTATGTAATATTGAATGTACAGGCGAATAAAACATTTAAAACGGTTCCCGTGCGTAAATTAATTTTTGCCTGGTTTAGAAAACCAATTTCTAGCCACGTCGTGAAGTTTTGAGTTATTTTTTAGTTGGACTTTTTTTATATATTCTCTATTCGCCACCTAACTTCCTTTTTAAATGTTTTACAAACAATGTGTTTCATAGCTATTTATGAAGTTTCAGAATTTGTTCATGCATTTTGTTTTATGCGGTCCCTCCCCCTGCACAAAAACTGTGTATTTCTGCAAATTTCGCGATATAGAGGTAGTTAAAATTTGCGTTGTTTCAAACTGGCTTCTTAACATAAAATTTAAACTGAGAAATAAATTACCGTATCATGAAGGTTGCAATATTATTTCAGTTTAAATGATTAAATAAAAGTCAGAGAAACACGCAGAACGCCATAGACCAAGTAAAGTACCATGTCGAAAATCTTGGAGAGAAAAACATGTCGAACTTAAAGTTAGGCGCACATAATAACTAGATAAATTGCGAGCACAATGAAGTTTTTTATTCAACAGAAATTTTATTAAAACTGAATGCTATCAAACAGCTGTTGATATTAAATAGAAATTCTATGATCGATCGACGTAGCAAACTTAATTATCATTTTACTTCAAGAAACATGACAAGTCATCGCAACCTTAAACAATCGGTGCTTTGACCGATGAGCAAATGATCTTGATAACGACTGCATCGAAGAAATGCCCTTCATCAACAAGAATATTGCAACTGGCTGAAGTTTCACTTGAAGATTAACATTTAAAAATAAAGTACTTTCAGTTAAGGGTATACTCAAAATTTTTTAGACGTAATGCTGTTGCAAATTCAGCACAGAATATGCATTATATGCATTTTCAAGACAGAAGCTTTAACGTAGCGTAGCTTTGTTTTGTTTGCTTGAAATCGACCTTGGTCCACCAGCGGTCGAGTGGCTATGGCTGTGAAGTGTTACAGCATAGAAGAGCTTCGTTACCTTGAATCATGATAAATAAAGATTACGGATAACTTTATCTTTCCTGAGATTTTGCTTGGTTTGATATACAGTGTGTATCAGTACAACGGTAACAAATTTTCAGGAGAGATAGAGTACACCTAGCCCATGGGAAATCACATACCAATGCATGATCGAAAAGGCTTTCCTGGCGCGGTAGTGACGACGCAAAACGCAAAAAAGGAAGGACACAAACAGTGAGACAAAATATGTTTTATTATGTTTAGTACAACAGAAACCTGCGAATAAGAATAAAAACAAACAACGATCGTCATTAAAGAAAGTGTTCAAAATTACGACCTCGTAATGCAGGCCTTCTCTGGCGCATGGAAGATCTGCATCTGAATGGAAGATCGCATGAAAAATGCATGACGCACAGTTCCTGTATCACGGTACGGGTCGTAATTTCGAACGCCTTCTTTGATGATGATCGTTGTCTCTTTATGCTGTTTTTTCTTTGTTTTTATTGCATTCCGAATAATAAACATTTTTTCTTATCCTGATTGCGCCCTTTCTTTCTTGACTTTTGTGTCGTCACTACCGCACAAGGAAAGCGTTTAAGACGATGCACTCCTGTGTGAATTCCCATCGTCTAGATGTACTCTATCTCACCTAAAAGTTTATCACCGCTGTGCTGATACACCATGTATAGTGCTACGAAAAAAAAAAACTTCTCTAACTCGACATCGTAACACTGTTTATATCAATATGAATCTGTCTTTCTTTCTCCAAAATTTCCTTGATCCAATATTTTTCAGCTCGAGTAAGTGGCTGGAATTATTCCATGGTGGAAAATCATACAAGCAATTTTTGGCAATTAGTGATTTTACTTCTGGAGGAATAATAAGTGAAAAGAAAATGTAAGCACAGTGCAAAGATCTAAATATGTAAATACACCTAATTAAGGAATCTCAAACGTTGAATATGACATTCCGATCTGCAAAGAAGCTTTACAAGCAGTGTACAAAATTCCGAGTTCTTCCAGCTCAATATGGTACAGAAGCACCTTCCAGACGCATACTAGTACTGAAGCTGTCAGGACTGTGTTCGGTCGAATATTCATGGCGAACATATTCGTGAATTAAACTAAGTCCTGATCTTGAACAGGCAGCTGAATGCAGCTATGTTCTGTGGTAGAAAACTGTGGTTAAGTGGTAGAAGAACTGCACTTAAGAAGGATTTAAAATCCTCTTTTATTAAATCACAATTATATACAGCCACTTCCCAACTCGGGAGGGACACAGAAAATAATGACCGCACTTGGGTCTAAACTGAACAATCAAATAATTTAAACTAAATTTAAATAGAAATTAAGTATCCGTTGCTCACAGACCTATGAACGCGAGGTTGGCCTCTAAATGATCAGTGGTGCATAGCAAGATTTAGCTAATACTAACGCACTTAGATTTACTTCAATAAGTAATAGAGTAACAGCGCAGCGCTATACTAGCTAGTCAGGCTAGTATACAGACTAGCCTGACTAGCTAGTATTTAATAATTTAAATACTAGCTAGTCAGGCGAACGTCGAACAGAGAAGCCGTGATCTGAGACTAAAAGCTCTCTCACACTGAGAGGTTCCTACCTACCGTTTAAATAGAAACTTGGCTCCACTTCAAATTAGCATAAAGCTGAAACGCGCGCTTATTCTAACGGGAAGTTGAAATAAGAACAGATAGGAAAGGCAAATTAAAATAAAACTTTGTTAGTTTAAACTAAAACCTTACAAAGCTAATTTAAATGCAATAAAAATAAGAACTAAATTAGAGCTGAGCTCTTTTTAAACGCATTTTCAGGTAATTTCAGGTAATTTTGAACAAGTAATAAATTAAAGAAGTGAACGAAAGTAAGACATAAATGACAAATTATATTTGAATGCTTGAGAAATTCAACTGAAACTGTTAGAATTTTTATTAACCTTTCCTTCTATCTCGATACTCGCATAACTCAACATTAATTTCTTCCGCGTGACGTGTCGATTATCCTGATTTCGCTTCTGTTTGTTTCAAGTTTGTTTTCTTACCCTTTCCGAGGTTTTCCTTTTGTTGAATATAAATACGACGCTGTTTCTTTTAGAAGATAATCAGAATCTCCAAACTTAATGTTGCTCATGCTTGTGTACATTTGCATTTGTGCAATCTATATTATGAACTGTTACGATTTTCAAAATCAAGTAGCATCTCTTAAAGTCAGCAGTTGGGTGGGTGACCTCCTCTTTGATTTGTGCTTTAGCGAACTCAAGCTATGGACTTTGCACAATCTACATATGTATATAATTACTTTTATTATTTAATACTAGCGGGAGCACCCCACGACAGTTAAGTTAGATTAAGAGTAATGCATCTAACAACAGAGAGAACGATACCGCTGTAATCCTTCTCTAATAACAGTGCAAAAAATACGATTCATAGTCATACATTTTTTAGTCTGATGCGATATGGAACCCACATAAAAATTTCGTTAAAAAAATAAACTAATTCTCTCTCCCTGTATCAGCAACAATGTCACGCAGTTTTTAATGATTTTCGTCTTTCTGATCAAATGGTCGTAGAAGCTCAAGTTCCATTCAATATTTCACCTATATTCAATTTTAATCGACTAAATGTGGCAAAACAATTGATCATAATTAATCAGAAATCAATAACGCTAACAAACAAACAAACAAACACATATTCTTCTGTATATATATAAATTTCGTAAAACTTACGGATTAACAGACTCTACGATTGGAAAGCGAGAAGTGGCAACACTTTTCGAAATAAAGCATTTTTATCTCCAACGCGCGAGACTGTTGCCACTGGGGAAAATGAGTGCGAAAATTAATGTTTTCAGAGTTTTTAATTAATATCTCGACTGATTAAAGACGTACGAAGATGGGAACAGCCGAAATAGCTTCCCACGAATTTTTGGATTCGGGACTACTGTATTTAACGCTTGGAAATGCTATTTTATTTCATTAGAAATATTTTATTAAAAAACTCTAAGATTTGAAAACAAGCAGCGGGAACATTTTTCCAAATAAAGTAGATTTTTATCTACAGCGTGCGAGACTGTTGCCACTCGGAAAAATGAGAGCGAAAATTAGCGTTTTTAGAGTTTTTAATTCATATCTCTGATTTTAGCTACTTTTTTTTAAAAAAAAAAGTGGACGTCGAACTCTTCCAGAACCCAGAAAAGAATTGTAGAATGTTTAGTGACGATAGCTATAGTGGTGACTGAGTTAATCGCGAACAAACACACAAACAGACATTCTTCTTCATATATATAGATTATCTACTGCACTTTATTTTACCTGTATTAATTCATGTTTATTGCTTGGTAGGACTGCATTTTATTTTCTCTACCCAAGTAGCACTTCTCAGCGTCCCCACCTTGTGAGTGACCAGGTCACATGACTTCCGAACTCCTACTTTTACACGAACTGCACGATCTTCTACTGGATTTTGCAGACTACGAAATTGTAAATACCTTAATTACTATTATCTACATCATATATCGTGACTTTTGTTTTTGTATTACTTTGTAATTTTGCATATTTTGTACTTTTTCCGCTTTAACGTTAGAAAACTACTCAGCCAATCAGATGTCATCTCATGCACATGTGACAATCGGTCACTCCTTCTTCCACATCTGCGATTTTATCTGCACATTTGGAACTACATTAACCGTAAGTGCCCGCTGAGGCAACTACTTTCGACAGCTGGAACACGTCGTGCATAACGCACGATAATCGCGGCGATCAGCGAGAGCTGGAGTTGGAGAGCCCTTTAGAAAATCCTCTCTCCCTTAAGTAAACAACCTTAGCGCACTTTACCGCAATTAAACAATCCAAATCTAAATCACACTTGTTCTGAGTTTGGGTTTAATTATGGCAAAGCACGCTAGGGCTATCTGCCTAAAGGAAGGGATACCTTCGAGGAGGACATTCTAAAAGAATTTAGCTGATATCCAACGCCAGGAAAATGCCCATGCAACTAGCACGTTCGTCAGAACTAAGTGCCGGTCGAACTTCATCAGTGTTAACGACTTTACCGCTCATTCGCTGGTGAACCTAAATCACAAGAAATACAAATCGATTCATATGCACCTGAAGATACACGAGCAGATTTAATGTCTATAGAGTTTATAAAACGGTACTCAGATTTCTTGCATTAAATGCTTGGAAACATCGTTAAACATAGATATTTTTTTGATAATAACTGGGGTTTTCTTATTTTTCCTGTGAAATAATATCTAACGACACAGAGAGAAGAAAATTTAAAGAAGAAATTTTTTTTCCCTTGTAAAGAGATGTCACTCAGATTGTTTCTTCCAGTAGCATTAAAAGTATCATATCATTTATTCTATTTTCCCTCCTGGCAAGGGGAAACTATAAAGGTGACATTCGCAATTCGGACCTTTTTTGCGACACAGATATTTCCAAAATAGGTCAGCGTTGAATCACCTTGGTAACTTCAATCATCAGTTCAGTTATCTTTCTGTCATCATAACCGAGTTTCTTTTCCCGATGAGGCAACAAATGTTGTGTTCAGTTAGGAACTGCCGACTAATTCTGAACAGAGGGTAAGATCAGTTAAAAATTCGCCAGGATTTCGAATCAAATTATAACTTCTTACTTCATTTAAGAAACAGTACTTCTAATATTCAATAAAACTGTTAGTGCAGATCTGAAAGTTTATAATTTTACGGTAATTACGCATCTGGAGTTATAAGGTATTTCTCCCGTCTTCTTCGCATGCCTTCGGGGTGTAATGGTCAGCACGTTCGACGGGTGTTCGAGAGGTCCGTGTTTCGAGTCACGGCGAGGGCATTGTTCGTTTTTCATCTCTCCTGCTTCGAAATAACGTAATGTTTCTACAGTGGCGCCCGAACTAAAAAGGTGGTGGGTGATGATTCTCCACCACCAGGATTTGGGGATTGGGTCCCCTAATTCCCAGTCGCCCTTTAAAAAGGAGAGTATATAAGGTATTTCCCCCCGCCTTCTTCGCATGCTTTAGTGGTGTAGTGGTCAGCACGCTCGGCGCGTATTTGACAGGTTCGTGGTTCGAGTCCCGGAGAGGGCATTGCTCATTATTCACATCTGTTTCGAAATAACCTAATAGCTCTACAAATTATACTTATAAAGAATGTACTTGATAAATCACACGGGTATTTATGGATTTCCAAATATAAATATATTAATGGTGTTTCGAAGAGCCTTAAAGTTTCGCGTAAAATACAGTAGAAGTTCAGTTATCCGAATCAGTTGGGACCTGGCTCTAATCGGATAATAAAAAATTCGGATAGTTGGATTTTTTTCGAAGAAAGGGTCTACATACACTTTAATTAATTACTGTATGCACTGTTTTTTGAAAAATGGGTTTAAAACTATTTTTAAAGAAAAAGAAGTTTTAATTGATTAAAATGGAAAGGCAACACTTTTACGTACATGTTTACGTATAATACATAGCGTACTATAGGGTGCTTACAAGTGCTGAAAGTCATTGCTTACTGAACATCTCGGTCAAAGTAAGCTGTTTTGATGAACACTGTGCCTGCATTTCAAATTTCTTAGCCAACCGTTACTTGCTTTAAAGGATGAACAACCAAGCTTCTGATCTAAGATCTTAGCTTTTTCACAAAGAATCGGACCCGAAATTGGGTTTCCCATAGAACGTTGCTGCAAAAACCACTTGAAAACGACATCTTCTGAATTTTTGTTTGTTGCTGTCTTCATTGATTTTCTTCAAGAACTTCCATCTTCATTTTCAAGCAGTGATACGAAGTTTAGAAGTGTAGCTTTACTACGTTTAATGTCTGAAATCGTTCATTGTCCAACACTACTTTTCCGTCTTAATTTTTCTCCTTAAATTCTGAAAGCACTCGGAAAATCAGCGATTCGGATAGTCGGAGTTCGGATAATTGAAGTTGTACTGTAATTTATAATTTCGTTCGATATGATCTCGCATGTTCATTATAAAACATGTTGGAAGTGATTTTCTCCCAGCTGTACACGCAGATCAACACGGTACTGCATGTTCGCATACGTTGCTGCCAGAGCATTTAATTGGGCGTCACTGCTTGAATTTCATGACGAATGGTTTGACGTAACTCGTCCATGGTGCATGGTTTTTGCTTGTATGCCTTATCCTTAAAACGACCCCACAGACAAAAGGGGGATCAAAACTGGAAAAATGATTCCACCGCAGTCATACTCGCTATAGACGTGTGGCATGTTGCCTATCTTTCTGGTACCAGCCAAGGCTCAGATCCTCATCAACCAAGTGGTTCACAAATACATGAAATATTGCCTGGTACCTTCCGCTAGTGACAGCAGTGTCAAAAAAATTAGCCCAATGAATAATACGTCGCTGTGATAATGCACAGAATACGCGATAGTCTGTGAATGAAGAGGTTCTTCGACGGCTGCACACTGGTTGTCATGCACATTGTTGTAAACATGTGTTTTATTAGTTCACGTATCCCGACAAGCGGAAGCAACTGTACCACGTGGCTGTAACATACACGAAATGCAGCGCCGCGTTGTTATGTATACAGGTGGGGGAGGTCACTTCTAGCATTTCTTGTAATGTATTTTCATTTCTCAAACATTAAAGGCATGTCATGTAAAAATTTGGTTTTATTTCTTCTTGTTATAAGACTTTTATCACACTTTTCCCGAAGCCTGTTTCGAATGGGACACCCTGCATAAACTGAATGACCGCATACGTTATCTACGTAACTAAAAAATCCTTAGTTATAATAGCTAAGTATAGTTGAGCGATTTCAGTTTATTCCTGCATCCACTATAATGGTTACTATCATGCCTAAAAACAGATAGGCAATAAGACACCATTAATTTTTTTTTTCTAAATTTTTTTCGCTATACCATAGTAAAACATTTCATTTAATTAATTAGCTTGCATTTTATTCTAATATGAAATAAAAATGAAAAAAAAAACTTGAAAGGTTTCAGATTTTAAATTACGTCCAAAGACACGTTTTTTTTATCAAATATCATATTCTTCGCATTTAAACCAGTTCAAGAGAAATATCACAAAATAGTTTGTAAATTGAGCATATGTTTAGAATTTTCGATACACAGTCTCGCGCGCTGGAGATAAAAAGGTTTTTTCTGTACAACGTTGCCATTACTCGCTTTAAAATCCTTGAGTTTGTTAATCAAAAATTTGTTAAAAATTTACAAAATATGAAATCGATAATGAAACAAAATTCCAGATTTCAAATTTTGGCTTCCAGATGCCCATAATTGATTGTAAACGTTCAATATTCAAAATTGGATGGCTCTAGGTACCGTTGTTTTATCACAATGCGAGAAATATACCTACATTTATGCAGATTCTTCATTATTTAATTTCTTTAAACATAATGGGGGCGATATTTATTTCGTGGCAACAATTTTAAAAGTGAAACGGGCATTCAAAGTAAACCGACGCAAAATCCCAAAACGAAAACAATAGTCCTTCAGGGACAAAACCGCTTGGGACTAATAAATGCATGCTAATTAAAACCAAGTCCTCGTCAAAAATTCACCTATATTTCTTAAAATTTAGGCTCAAATGTAGAGTTTATATTCGAGAGGATCTTATTTTCGAATAAATAGGATTTCTTTATAGCCCAATTGGCACATTAAAATTAGCTACAATTAAGAGCATGCCGTTTTTCTTTCGGCCCACTAACGGCCGAGAAGTAAAGTTACTGAACACTGGCATTTTGGACCGGAGTCCGGGGAATAGGCTGGCTGCGTGGACGTTTTTACGTGGTTTTCCCAATATGTAACGTGTATATAAGCTAGTTTCCATTAGAAAGTCCTCCATGAAGGCATCCATTTCCTTAGGCAGATAGCCCTCGAGTGCTTTCCCATAATTAAATAAACCAAACCTTGCTTCCTTATTAGAGATTCTCATTTAGTTTTAAGTTTCAATCTGATTATAAATTACTTTCTTCGTATAAAATCTTTTAGAATTTATTGAAGTCACAGAACTTACAAAATAATGTATGCTTTCACCAGGATTCGAATTCAGGATCTTCCGATTGCCAGCCTCATGTGTTGAGAAATACATCACGCAGTGAGGAAAGTGAAAACTTCTTTAATTCGAATTTTTTTTTAATCGATTTTATTCGTTGATTGTTATCGTCTGCAACTATTAAAACTGTTTGAACTGGAAAGGAATTCCGACAGCTCGCGTAATCGCCGACTGACTTTTCAGAACGTGAGACTTTCCACGTAGCTTTTGAATCCTTTTTCTTCGAACAAAATCTGCAAAAGGGAAAAAAAAAATATTCAGAAGCAATGAAGTGAAGAAATCATGCAAATGAATACCTATGCTAAGTGTTTGCAGACTGCCAGCTGCAGAACGCGAATGTTCTATTTAATCGAATTTCGAGTGAAAGTTAGAAGTTTCGAAGCTAAAAAGAAAGTCATTCTCATCCTTTCTGAACGGATATATTCTCATAAATTTCGAGATTAGAATCGTCCAGGTTTTACGTTTTTGCTTTTATGGCCGTCATTGTGAGCTCAGTTTGTAGGATCATTTCTCTTCGCGCTGCACGTTTTTATTGCTGTAATATGAATTATCTTAAAGCGTTTATTGCCGCAACATTTGCGCTGCTCTTACAGTGTTTAGTGGTGAGTTTAATGTACGGAAATTCTCAAAAGATTTAAAACTCGAAAGATTCTTTAAAAGCGATGCAAGAATAATAAAAAAAAAAAAATCACAGACACATACACGCATTTTGGGCTAACGCCACTCCGCACCAAAAATATTTAAAAACAGCATATCTTTAAAATTTCCAATAGACACTCTCGAGCGCTGGAAATAAAAATGTTTTATTCCGTATAGTGTTGCCACTGCTCGCTTTGAAATTGTTGAGCTTTTTAATTAAAAATTCCTTCAAGTTTTACAAAATATGAAGTAGACAATAAAAAAAATCCCATATTCCGAATTCGGGCTTCCAGGTGTCCATATTCTAGTGGAGGACTACGTTATTCAAAATTTAATGGATCTAGGTACCGTTGTTTTTTTTACAATGGGAGATACATTGTTACGAATTTCATATTTATTTAGATTTGTAATTAAAATTGCTTTATTTTCCCGTGCAACGCAGACGATTTTTGTACAGAAAGCTACGTCGGAAAAGTAAAAATAAAGGAGCGCGTGCATTTAATATTTAATAAATAAATATCTCGTAATTGCTGTTGCCATCCACAAAAATCGAGATTTTACCAGAATTTTCTAGTAAATAGTTAAAAAAGCTTATAAAAGCCGCCTTGAAACACCTCATCTCAGTTGTAGTTGTAGCTGTTTAAAGCGAATTGCTGTTTGTTTATTTAAATACCCGTTTTATTCTGCTGTTTGTTTTTGTGATTGATTGTAGCGAATTCGCTGTGAGATTGGATTAACTTTATCTGTTTTGAAGTGAATTCTGTTTAGCGTTTAAGATACTGTGATATTGTACGAATATCTCTGAAGAAATATTTCAGCATTTTGATTTATTTCTTGTGAAAAGAATAAATTTTTGTTAACTTTTTAACGACTTGTGCATTCAATCCATAACGAACCCGTACGCACGCAACAATATATTCATGTAGATTTTTTATTATTTAGGTTCTTTAAATATAATACAGGCGATAATATTTGGTGGCAACAATTTCAAAAGCGATACATCGCATTTAAGTGATTCAACGCAAAATGCCATTTCGAGACTAATAGGCCTTCTGAGCTACTAAAAACGTAAAACATTTTATTAGCCCAAAGGGACTTCTGCTCCTTTGGAGCTAATAACATTTTTTATCTTTTTTATGTCTTTTAAATTAGGTAAGTGGATCAGGTAGGATAACTCATAGTGATTCCGCATCTCGCAAGATTCAAAGTGTACTTAAAATCTGCATTAGAAAGTGCATTTTAATGCAGATTTTAAAATTGTAACTATATTGTCAGAAGCACACATTTTAATTGCGTATATATCTCAGAAATATATTAGTGATTAGATGAAGCTCCTGAATATCTATCTCATCAAGTTAGATTACGTGAGTCTGGCAAATCACATAAGCCGTCTTAATTATCCCATGAGGGCAGAAATGTTTTCGTGGAGGTTTTTATAAAAGAAATTGGTCGATATTTACAATTCACGTGGAAAAAAACTACGGAAATATCCATGCAAACCGCCAATTTACCGGCTTTTGAACCCGGGTCGAAATAGCAGTGTTCAGTGATCTTAACCACTCAGCAGCTGATGGACCAAAAACTCCTCAGATTGAAACATTGTGATTTCCTGGCGTCCTGTTAACCACGTGACAATTGGTACGTAGATTATAATGCCCTTTGACCGAAATAATCAAGGCGTAGTATTTCCGACAAACCTTTATAACTTGTATAGACGTTAGATTATTTCGAAGCAGGAGACGTGAAAAACGAGCAATGCTCTGCAAGGACTAAAAACTAAAAAACTGAGAAAAACACTGAAAAAAAAAAAAAGAAGAAAAAAAAATATGCCAACACTTAATGTTGCATATTGCTAAACATATACTACTAAGGTGCTTTTAACATTTTTAGCCCAAAGGGGCATTAGCTCAATAAGGTTATTAATTTCGTTTTGCCATTTTGCGTAGGTTCACTGTAAACGTCCGTATCACTTTTCAAACTGTTGCCACCAAATATTATCGCCTTGTGTTATATTTAAAGAAATTAAGTAATGAAGAATCTGCATAAATGTATATATGTTTCTTAGGCACTGTGATAAAACAACGGTACCTAGAGCCATCCAGTTTTGAATAATGTACGTTTGCACCCGAATATGGGCATCTAGAAGCCCATATTTTGAATTTATTTTATTATATAGGGTGTATAGGGTGTATATGAAGTTCCGGACCCATTTTGATGTTTAATAACTCACAAAATAATAAAGATAGATTAAAATTAATAACATAAATGGTTAGATAGTCTCAAAAAGTTTCATGACTCTTGTCAATGAACTTCCACGTGTGCCCCTTCGTCGCTGCTGTCATTCTGGCTTTTAGGTCATCCATGTTCGACACTCTCCTCCTGTAAACGTTGTCCTTTACAAATCCTCAAAGGAAAAAGTCCAGCGGCGTTATATCAGGTGATTTGGGTGGCCAAGGAATTGGACCTCCTCGCCCAATCCATCTTCCTGTAAAATGGTCATTCAAAGAACGACAAACGATGGTACCCCAATGAGGTGGTGCACCATCTTGTTTCAAAAAGACATGTGGCTGAAGCTCTTCTAGTTGTAGAAATACGAAGTTTTCCAACATGTCTAAGTATACGAATGATGAGACCGTCTTTTCTGTAAAAAAGAAAGGCCCAATGACTCGGTCGTGCATTAGTCCACAACACACATTAACCTTTGGGGAATCCCTTTGTGCCTCACGGTATAGTTGCCAAACAATAGTTGCCAAAAACAAAAGAGAGAAAAATGCAATTAATAATCAGACGATATTTAGAAAAGTACAGATATTTAGACTGGAAAATTAAATTATCTGAAATTAACCACACTCGCAGACGATATTTACAAAAGTAAAGATATTCAAACCTGAAAAGGAAAATATATAAGTTATTCCATCAATAAATGCAATAAGTTTGTTTTTATCTTCATTATTTTATGAGTTATTAAACATCAAAATGGGTCCAGGACTTTATAAACACCCTGTATATTTCATATTTTGTAACACTTTAACGAATTTTTGATCTACAATCTCAACGATTTCAAAGCGAACAATGGCAGCACTGTACGGGGGAGGGGAATATCTCTAGCGCGCTAGACTGTGTATCTGATATTCTAAAGATATGCTCAATTTTAAAATAATTTTTAAATATTGCTATTGAATTGAATTTTATGTTTTAAGTGCGAAGAACATGATATTTAATAAATAATTCATTTGTATACGGCGTAAGTGCGAAGAAAATGATACTTAATAAGAGACAAGACAAAAAAAAAAAAAAAGCTCAGCGAGAGAGAAAAAAACCTTAACAAAGCCTTTAATAAAGAAAAAAAAAAAAAAAAAAAAAAGCTCAGCGAGAGAGTAAAAAACCTTAACAAAGCCTTTGAGACAACCGTTAAAATCTGAAACCTTTCCGATTTACTTTGCTCCTAGTTTAATGTTTCCTATAGAATTTATATTGTAATAAGGTTGTAGAGATATTAAGATTTTTGATGCTGAGAGACGTGAAAAATGAGCAGGTGCCTTAGCCGAGAGTCAAATCTTGGACCCCTTGAATACGCGCCGAGTGTGCTGACCATTACACCACGAAGGCATGCTAAAAAAGCGGGAGAAATATCTTATAAGGTGCCTCATAGATGCAGTAATCTAGCCATTCTTTAAAAGTACACAGAAAGATGGCAATGAGCTATGTGCAAAGCATATAAGCAACTTTAAGTAACAATCTTGAACATTCGAATAACTGAAAAGAAAATTGACCCTGTAAAATGTAGGCTAGTGTAATCTTGTTTTTTTTTAACTAGGCATTTAAAAAAAATCTGCATCAGATTTGTTCTCAAAAGAAGTTCTAAACTGACTACTTGTATGTTACACTTATTGGGTTGAAATAATACGAACAGTGCTAATCTAACCAGGGGTTGTCACCTTTTCTTTGCCCTGTATATCCCTTTCATTATTGCTGGACTATATTTCCCGCCTCCCTTCCCCAAACCCAAAAATACATTATATATATTTATTTATATTTAGATTATTTTTAAAGTATTTTATAAATTAAACAAGAAAAGGCATAGAAAATGTTGATAAATAGCAAAATTTGAATAAAAGTACTTTTTAATACTCGTAAACTAAAACTAAGTACTTAACAGGTAAATAAAAGGCTGATCTCATTGCCCCCCTTCCCCATTTGAGAATGCCTGATCTATAGCGACAATAAGATGCACAGACATAAAAGCACAACTATCTGTTATATAGCTGAAATAATTTAATAAAACTCAGTGTTTAAGTCGTTTTTATTCTTCTTGAGCTGCGAGCCACCTTCTAATTCCAAAATAACTCATTTAACTTCTCTCTGCAAAACAGCACTATATAAAATAACAGTAAAAAAAATCTGAAAGCTTTCAGATTTCATATTACACCGAAAGCTGCGTTTCTTAACGTTTTGCGTGTTACCTGTATTTGTTAAATATCACGTTCTTCGCATTTAAACCGTCAAATTCAACTCAACGGCAATATCACAAAATATTTAAAAGAGCATATCTTTAAAATTTCCGATACACAGTCTGGCGCGCCGGAGATAAAAATGTGCCCCCTTCCCGTACAGTGTTGCCATTGCTCGCTTTGAAATCGCTGAGTTTCTTAATAAAAAATTCGTTAAAGTGTTACAAAATACGAAATCGATAATAAAACGAATTCCAAATTTGGGTTTCCAGATAACCATATTAGGAGGAGGATTACGTCATTCAAAATTTGATGGCTCTAGATACCGTTGTTTTACCACAATACGAGAAACATACATACAGTCATGATTATTCTTCATTATTTGATTTCTTTAAGTATAATACAAGGCTCTAACATTTGGTGGCAACAATTTAAAAAATGATTCACCGCTTACAGTGAATCAACGCAAAATGCCAAAATGAAATTATTAGCCTTTCTGGGCAAATCGCCCCTTTGGGCTAATAACCTGATATGACATAACAAGATAAAACAGACTGATATAAAATAAATAAATACATTTCAAATTTACCATTCATGGTGAAATTTTATAGCTTATGTTAATGAATTTAAAAACTCATTTAATAATAAAATTCATAATAATTGAATGAATTCTCTACTGATGATATCGATGTAAATAATGCTATCGTGAGAAAAATCTATATGAAAGCCTTCGACACTATAAAACTATTTTCAACTATAAACTGCTTTGCTATAATCATCATATTCAGACCTAGATCTCGTACAACAAATAAAATTGCTTTTTATGCTACGATTTCTTTTAAATTACCAGTTTTCATTCTGTTGTCCAACGAATTATTTGTCCCAGATACAGGATACCAAATTTTAATACCCTTCTTCAAATAAAGTTATTATATTATGAGAAATTAAATTACTGGAAAGCATTTTTAGTAAAAGAATATTCTTTATTGAGTGTTTAATGTTGTTTCTTACAAAAGGACCTAAAGTCATTAAATATTTAAAAACTTCTATTTAAACATTTTAAATTCAACGAATTTAGCACACGCAGTAACGTGCATGAAAATAAGAGATGCTTAAAAAAAGTATTAAGTAAATTTTTACTCATAATTCTACCCATTAAATGGCTGCACGTCTTGAATTTCTAAATATACTGTTAATGCTTTAAAATTATTAGTTTCACAAATCAACATTACACTAATTTGTCGCCTAATAATATTTTTCCGAATCTAGAATAAAGAAAAATAGATATACAATAGTTTCCTTTCTTCTAAATTTGATTCTCCTTCTAAATGCTGGATGGAGCATCATTTCGAGCTTTTTTTCCTGTAAAACTTTTACTCTCAGAAAACTGAGTGATAAGCTGTTGTTTTCAGCATCAGTGAGTATCCTAATTTCGAAACCTGAAAGCCTGCCATTTTTCGTTTGGATATTTCTCGAGTTCATATGCATAGATCAGAATACGCATCGATTCCCTCGAGACACGTGTAGATAACTTATGCTTTTAAAATGTTGGCTATTGGCAGTTTTATAAAGCGTTATCTGGTAGCAAACTGTTACAAACTTAGGATAAACCTTACAAATTAAATAACGGTAAAAAACATCACTGACAGTCAAGTTCGCTAAGTGACTACCTCCACAGGAAACCAAAATCATCTGGAAATGTAGATGAATTTCTCGGGAAAGTTTCACTTCTTTTCATTGATGATTAGATGGCAAGTTAGTGACAATCTTTCTTTGTGGTATAGTTCACCATTTAGGACTTTGTTCTGGTCTTCTGTGTATCGTTTATGCATTTGGGTATCGATTTCTTTCTGTTAATGACACTTTGCAAAACTTTAGTAATGTCTGCAATAGCCTTTGAGTTTAACCAGTTTCATCTTGTTTATTGTCCACCAAGCTACAAAATGTGATTAATCATCTGATAAGGTTATGACTGAACATTCGACCCACTTTCCATCGGATATCAATGCTAATTACCTGCCAAACACTGAACTTAACAATAGTTTCCACCAGTTATGATTAGATATGCAAAGCGAGTCCTAAACGCAGTTTTGCCTTTCATTGTAACTTTTTACAGAGATAATCGATGGCTTAATATCTGATATCGCAACTACGTATGACATATTCCGCAACTTTGTATTCATAACATCATAGTTTTACACAGTAGTGTAGCAATCTATAAACAATCATCAACTATTTCTTTACCACATTATAAAATGAATAAAAAGACCAATGTTGTGAAGTTTTATCATGATGATTAAGAAAAGAAACCAGTATTTCTGAAAATATATAGATACTGAAGGCCACAGACAGTCATATTCACGGTTTTCGAACTGTGCTTAGTCATCTTACGGAGTTCTCATTGTATAATACGTAATATTCTAACGTATGCATACGTATATTTAAGTATTCTACTAATACGTATATTCTAATTATAATATTCTAATACGTATATTATATTATTATATATCTAATTATACTATTCTAATATGTATATTATAAATATTATACTATATTCTAATTATGATATTCTAGTACACATACTATGTAGTATAATATGCGTAATTCTTTATCTTTCTTCCTCGCACTTCAAGCATACCTTTTCTAGCACATCGCTAAAAGGTGATTTTTAATGACAGATATACTTATAAGTGAATGAAAAAATTACATTATATTTATTATTTAAAATTATATTTTATTCAAATTTTATTATATAATTTTACATTATTACACGTATTACATTAGACGGAGGAGGAGTTATGGTGTGGGGATTTATGGCACATTCCCGTGTCGGTAATATAAAGTTTATAGATAGTATTATGGATCACTAGAAGTACCTTGACATCTTAAAGCGAAATTTGGCATCGTCAGCACAAGCACTTAGTATACAAAATAGTTTTAAATTCTACCAGGACAATGATCCATAGCACACTGCGCACAATATTAGACCCTGGCTGTTATATAAGTGTCCAAAAGTAATTAAGGTACCACCCCAATCGCCAGATCTTAATCCTGTCAAACATATTTGGCAAGAACGAGAAGCGAAAATTCGAAAACAGAGCATATCTTCGCGGCAGCAACTGAAAGTAGTGATTCAAGAGGTGTGGCATAAAATAAGTCCAAAAATAATAATAATAAAAAAAAAAACTTGTGGAATCCGTGCCCAAAAGATGAAATGAAGTAATCAAGTGTAAAGGTAATCCCACAAGATACTAAGCAGCAATGTAAATTTTTTGTCATTTTTGGCTGCTACTAAAAGTATCCAATTATTTTTGTGAGAATATGTTTCCTCATTAAAAATTTTCATCTTTTCGCAAATGCATTTATTATAAAAAATGTTGAATTTATATATAATCAAAATAAAAGCCTTTCTTTTTGTTTTAATTTATTTTAGTTCTCATGTTCATTAAAGAAAACAAAAATTCAGTGTCCGATCCTTTTTGGGAGCCACTGTACATACAGCTGCCTACTGTACATACAGCTACTACTACAGCTTTGATAGCGCGTGCGTCATTTTTTTTTTTTTTTGTATTATTTCTTCTTCAGCTTGAAGAGATAATGCAGCATTTAAAGTCTGATAACTAAAATAATTTCATAGCGTTTACCAGTCATTTATTTCATTGACATTATAATACAGACTTCTTAAAATCGTTTCCTTGCCATTTTCTACTCTGATAAGTAACAATCCTATTTCATTCCAACTGATCTTTCTTTTTTTCTACTTTTTTCTGAATCCAGTTTGAATCTAAAATTTCTTTACAGCAGAGAATTTTACTCTATACCTCAATTTAAAGCTACGACGTAAAAGCAGGTACTTGATTTCTAAATAATTCTAGTCTGAGATAAAAATCTCGAAAGGTGTTTACTTTCACACCTCTCATAATTAATTTACATCTTTTCGTTGCCCTGTGTTGGCAACAAGCTTTTGAATTTATCCGTAGAATTCGTGTCGCTAGAATGTTGCTGACCTATGACTGCTTTAATACATATTTTTTACTCAATTATATTATCGGATTTTATTAGATGTTTATATATGGATATTTAATTATTATGTGTTTGTAACTTGGTTTGAATAAGTTAAGAGTAGTTGCATTTATTAAATGTTTTTCAAAGCGTAGTTCTCATTCATCTTCGGCGCCATTTGATTATCGGACAGTAAGCAAAACGGGAAAATTCGGATAACGAGACCTTTATTATATTTGACATAAATTTGAATTTTTTAATCTCGAGTAATGTAACAATGGTAGCACTAAAAAATTTATACAACAGTCCTTCTTTAGAAACATTGGAAAAATGACTGACAATTTCCCATTATTCGACAGGTGTTTTCACTTCTTTTTATAAATCAGAAGAATATATAATCAAACTTTATGTAAGAGAAAATGGAACTCAGTGTTCGGTGTGCAGCTGATGTCCATTTTCTATTTGATGATGAAGTGAAATGAACTGCTACTAACGAGAAACAAACAGAGGTAGATTTCACAGTCTTCAGGTCAAAGCCCGAAGTAAAATGAATAGTGAAGACACGTATCTGATCTTATTTCTTTTCTTCCTTTGACGTCTCATAGCTTTCGAGTATAATTTAATTAAATACATTATCACGTGATCATTAAATGCAAAAACAGAACAAAATGTTTCTTTTTTTAATCAAGAAAATGTTATATTTTTCATTTTTATGAAACATGAAGAAAGAAAAATTAAATTTATCCTTTGGAGTTGATTTAATTCAATAACATATTTATTACAGTTTGTTATGATAAAAAGGTAGGAATGAGATATTCAAATCTTCGCGCTGTTTCCATTATTCGTATCTTTCGAGTGTTAATAGAGAAAACTGTAGAACATTTTAGCAATAAACTTTGAAAATAACTCAAAGTTCCGAGATTTTGATACTTCATAGAAATTTTGGTATAAAAATTATCTGATGTGGACACCACATGACTTCCTTTTATGGCCTGTTAAATTATATACATTTTTTTGCTTCACTTTATTTAAACTTATTTCCTCGAATTTCATTTGACACTCATTTTTCATTCGATCAATTCAGTTAGCTAAAAATATCTTCGTTAAAAATTTTAAAATACAGAAAAACCTAAAACACCATCAGTTGTTGCTTACTTAACATAGTTTCACGCGGCTGGTACACAGAAATAAACACATGAGAAATGGACTATATATTCTTTTTATATATCCCTTTTATTTAGTTACACTAATTCTAATAATACGAAAATTACAACAACACAGAGAGCCATTCCATGCGGCTGTCACAAGAACAACGTTCTATTCACCACCAGTCTTGTTGCCACATGCAACAAGTGGTAAAAAGAAACTTACATTCTAAAACGGTAAATCATAGATTAATAACCTTACAATTCGGCAATTCGACCGCGTGCAAGAAGACAAAATTTTCAGGTTTAAAAAACATGTACAAATACAGATGAAATTTGAGCAAAAAGATACTGAAGTTGGTGCACAAAATGACTTAATTCACTATTCTGCTAAGAGTTTCAAATATAAACAAAATGGCTACCTCGTTAGGTCTGGTGCCACTTAAACTTGCAAACTGTTTATAATTCTACAATTATTGCATGCCGATTAACTAAAGGCATAAAAATCTTAACTGGAACATGAGAACAACATAATTCAATAACTTTTAAAGCAAAAAGTTCCCAACATATAAGAAAATGTTTACCAACATATAAGGAAAAAAACTGAGATTACTGAGCCGGATCACAGAATGAGAATACACACATATATATAGATATTTACATTCATTCAGTGAGGCCGATTGCAACGAAAAAGGAAGGTGCACAACTAGATGTTATAGCAAATTTTTCCATGCACAAAATTTCAACATTCCATGGCTAGTCGTCAGTATTTTCCATATACGAAATTCCAGCATTCTGCTCGTTTTTAAGTTACGCAAGATACATACATACGTACGTACGTATGTACGTACAGACGTGATGAAAAAATCTCTTCTTAATCCATTTTACAATCCTTTTTTATATTCGTACGTACAGATGTTACTCAAAAACACCATACAAATGGATGGATTCAAGAGGGGTTAAAATGGATATTTTCGTTGACATATGATACCCGAAATTTTTCGAGATTACAGTACTTCCTTTACTTCGTACAAGGAAGTAAGAATTCGTGATTGTTGCAATTTTATTACATTGTCTATGATATTGGTCTCACAAGTTTGTTTCACAATTTCTTAAAATGAACAAGTTAACGTGTTTAGTCTTTTCTTGATTTTCTGAATGTATCTTAGATTTCTAGCGTAAAATTTATCTCTGATAAGTTTTGAAATAAATTTCTCCTTTCAACGCTTCCTTTGATTTGAAAAAATTCCAGATAATTTCAAATTTTTGAAAACTGTATACTTAAATTGTTTTTTCTTTAAACGCAGATTTTAAATTTTGGTCAAAATTAAAATCTTTTAATAGCAAGAAAAATTTTATTATCATTGTTGTTATATGATGGATTCGAGAATTTAATGATTATTTAAATTTTTATTCTCTCTTTTTATGAAAGTAAATTAATACAGGTTAAAAGGAAGAACGTGACTAATATAAGCTATTAAAGAGTTAAAGCATATGAGGCGAAATCTCTCATGAAGACCACCTCCCATAGACGACCATTTCTGAAAGTGACTACTATTTCTTACTATATAAATAAATATTGGTACTGATAGTACCTCTGTAAGCGAACCTCTTTCCTAGGAAACATAAATCATCTGGAAGAGTAAGTGGCCTTGGAGAGGTTTTATCAACAATTTAAAAAATATATAAAATACAAAATTAAACACGAAATTTCAATAAAATATTGCGTAAAGCTAATAGAAATGACATTTGACAAACATAAACAAATAAGCTCCAATATTTTCAAAAAAATAATTGTAGTATTGTAGAAAATTCTCTATTTTGTGTAATTATGCAGTCTTTCACTAGTCATATAAAAGAAATTTCACATACACTTTTCACCATACATAATTAAAAAGTTTTACTTCAGTTTCTTTTATTTAGCCTCAACACTGTTATTTGTAATAGGAAGAGTTTTGTGAATAGTATGCTG
>KK118801.1:479848-491550 GCA_000611955.2 Stegodyphus mimosarum | reverse complement strand
TGGCCGCCCACGAAAGGGTTAAGCAAAATTAAAAGAGATTTTAAATTGTTTTTAAAATTGAATCAAAAACTTTTTAATCTGATTTCTTAAAAAATTATGCTTAATTTTAAAAATCTGTAAGCTTTCAAATTTTTTTTAATTTTTATAATAAAACATAAAAAACTGGGAGGAATTCAAAAGAAAAATAAATGGCCCACGAAAGGGTTAAGCAAAATTAAAAGAGATTTTAAATTGTTTTTAAAATTGAATCAAAAACTTTTTAATCTGATTTCTTAAAAAATTATGCTTAATTTTAAAAATCTGTAAGCTTTCAAATTTTTTAATTTAATTTTTAATATTCTGAAAGCTTTCAAAATTTTCGAATTTTATATTACGCTGAAAAGGGCGTCTTTTTAACGGTTTAAATGTTACCTTTATTTATTAAATATCACGTTCTTCGCACTTAAACCACATAAAATTCAATTCAACAGCAACATCGCAAAATATTTAAAAACAGTATATCTTTAAAATTTCCCATAGACAGTCTCGCGTGCTGGAAACAAAAATGTTTTACTCCGTGCAGTGTTGCCATTACTTGCTTTGAAATCGTTGAGTTTGTTAATCAAAAATTTGTTATAAAATATATTAATCAAAATTTTGTTATAAAAGTATCATAAATTCACTAGTTTTATAAAATGTGAAATAAATAATAAAACAAGTTCAAAAGTCCAAATTTGGGCTTCCAGGTGCCCTTCTTCGGGTGGAGGACTACGTTATTCAAAATTTGATGTCTTCAAGTACCGTTGTTTTCTCATAGTGCGAGAAACATGCAGATTCTTCATTATTTAATTTTTTAAACATAATACAAATATAAATTTCTTTAAATATAATACGCAAAATGCCGTTTCGAGACTAACAGCCCTTTTGGACTAACGCTTCTTTGGGCTAAAAAGGCATTCAGTTGCCTTGCCTTTTTGGATTGATATTAAAAAAAAAGTATAATTCCTATAATAAATCAGACAGGATCGAATTTAAAGTAATAAACCAGCGTTATTCTACGAAACATTTATTCACTAACACCAAAGACGAATTTCTACATATACACAATTATGACATCGCAGTGCCTTTTTGCAAGTAAGCACTACCGCCATCTATTAGCAATATGAGGATACATAATACCACTAACTTATATTTACCATAACTTCTACTGAAGTTATTAAGTATTTATTACGTTTAGCCCATCTTTGTCTATCCTTTATCCTGTGATAATAAAGCTTTAAGCTCGTCCCCCTTTTTGATAGTTCTTTGAAAATGATTTGGCTTCTTTGCAAAGCTAGGTAGAAAAAACGAGCTTTAGTACAAAAGTAAGTATGAGATGCTTCCTACAGAACGATTATTGTGCGCTCTATCATCAAATTCTTTGAAATAGTAAATAAATCGTGAAATTCGTCGAAATCGTGAGGAAAAAACAAAGCAAAATAGAATATAATTAAAAAGTCTGCGGTTTACAAAACATGACATCCTTGTACGGCCTGTGAAATTAAAAAGATATTTTCCTGCACTTCATTTAAGCTTGTTTCAATGAATTATTTTAACTTAATTAAACGATCCCTCCAGGCAAGTTGAAAATGACATTAAAAATTGCAAATTTTGAAATTAAATATCCTGGTCAAGTTTTGTAGCACGGCAGTCAAGCTTCTTTTTTTTAATTATTTTTTCGTAACGAGTAAGCGTTCTAAAATATAAGTATGCGAAACGGGTTAGATTAAAAGTTAGATTTCGTTAAATGACCCTTTTTTTAATTTGTTGTTTTAAATTTTAAAAATACCGTTTATAAGGTATTTTCTTCCACTTTCCAGCATGCCTTTGTCGTGTAACGGTAGCACACTCGGCGCGTATTCGAGAGATCCAGGTTCGAGTCCCATCGAGGGTATTGCTCATTTTTCAAGTCTCCCTCATAAAAAAAACCTTTTAAAGATACACTGTTTTTAAATATTTTGACTGTACACATTTTATATCGAAATAATTTTCTATGCTAAGTTATATACTTTCCGTTGTAAGTTTCATGAAATTGTACAAATTGGAAATTTAAATAAAAGTTTAAAAGTATAATATATTCACTTGCTCAAGGAATTGAACTTTTTCACTTTCTTAATTAAAGAGCAAAATGTTTTAAAGCAGAAATCAAACGTTAAAATGCGAGATTATCACTTTTATCTCAGTTTGAGAAGCGAACAAGGAAGTGCATCGCACTTTTTGTGACTTTTAATATTTTTTTTTCCGGTTTCTGTTTTATTAAGAGTATTCGGTACTTAAATCTTTGTATTTTTACTTAACACTTAGAAATACAGGTAAAAAGGAAACTTCGAACTATTTCGATAACGAGACTTTTCGAGATTACGTTGCTCACGAAATTTTTGAGTTTGAATCTTATTCTTTTAAGCTGCTGGAACTGGTGATAATGAATCGTTTTAATTCCTTTTGGCGTCTGGTGTGTGAGAATAAAAACTATAAATGCTTTTCATTAACTGCAGTTTCTAGTAAGTTGCGAAAACTGTGGAAAATTTAATCGCAAGAAATTTTATTTTAGCTTTTTGACGTCTTTTTCTCGTTATCTAATTTTTTGTAGACAACTTCAAACGGACATAAAAATGATTCAAACAGATTTACTTGGAAAGTAAATTCAATTTATCAAAGACCTGATGTGAATGTCAAGCAAATTACGAAGTATCTACCGTCTTTCCTGGCGTATTTTTTCCTCTTTTTAACTAATTTTATCATCCGAAAATCAATAAGAGAATTATGGAGTCATTTAATTTCTGAAGAAAGCGGTTACAATGAGAACATGAGTAATGAAAAGTAGTCATGGATAAACTACTGGTAACTATCACAATGTTATTTCTTTAAAAGACACCTACATTTCTGTAAGAATACACATTAACATTAACGTTAGGAAATCTAACACATTGAGCCGTTAATTGGATCGGATATTGACGGTCCCGTAGCGCGACGTGTTCGGAAGTTACATTATGAAGCCCCAGGGGTACCTCACATGAATGAATCATAAACGTCAAATAGTCTAAAAAATCGACAGATTTACCAAAATTCGATAAAAATTCAGAACTTAAGTTTCAATTTCCTTTTAGTGAAATATTTTTTTTCCTGTATTTGATAGTGAAAACTGTAAAAATCTGATATGTTTCATTTGTTCGTAAAACTAAGATATGTGCAAAAAATCGATATTAAATACTCCCTCTGTCCCAAATTAGTTGCTACATTTGAATACTTTTGTACTGATTACTGATTCTGATGATTTTATGATTTTGTTTGAACATTTTTCAGAGATTTCAGGGTGCTGTGCTATCAGTCAACAACATTTACTTACCAAGCATTCGCTGCTTGAATCAGTACCAAGTTAGTTAAAAAAATCCAAGTTTTGAGCACTCTTAAGAAATACCCCATTTTGTAAGGACTCTTCCCACAATCGCATAAAACTGTTATATATATATTCTATAATAGCTAACTATTATATGTATATTCTATAATAGCTAATGAATCGTGAATTCTTTAGGAAGAAAATGATCTTTCTTGCACAACGGTGGTAGAGTCCTCACAAAATGGAGCGTGCCTTAAGAAAGTGCAAACCCTGTAAATTTGCTTCGAAAAATGTGTCTCAAAGTAAGTGCTACATTTGTGAAAAGTAAAAAATGAGATTGAAAATACCAAGTTGTGATAATTTTAATTGCAAATTAAACAATTTTAATTGATATTTAAGGAATTTCTTGCACATAATATAGCTATTTACTGGTAGCTATTTACTAAACTGCGTCAGAAGTTATTTATGACTCCACCTACTTGAAATGTAGCAACTAATCTGGGACAAAATTTTCGACTTAAATGTAGCAACTAATTTGGGACGGAGGGAGTATTAAAGAAAAAAAATCTATGTTTTGGAAAATTAATTTACTCAAAATTGGTAGGCTCTGGATACCGTTGTTTTATCACAATGCGAGAAACATACATACATTTATGCAGATTCTTCATTATTTAATTTTTTTGAATATAACGCATGGCTCTAAAATGTAGTAGAAACAGTTTGAAAAGTGATACACCGTTTATAGTGATTCGACGCAAAATGCCAAAAACGAAATTAATAGCCCTTTAGGTTAATAATGTATAAAAATAAATATGAACAAACCCTTGAAGAATATGTAAAAAATATACAAACTGAAAACAAACAATAACATTTTTGTTTGATTACAAAGTTGCAGTAACGAACATGCATTTTTAAAAATTGTAACATAATTTCAAGGAGAAATCGATAAATTTGGCAACACCGATCGGTAATCTGTAATTAAAAAAAAAAACTGTCTTTGCCATTTTGTTCCAATTCACTTGAACCTATAAATGCGAACAAATATTTTTGCCCTTCGAATTTATTTTAACTAACAGCTGGAGCAGTTTAAGTACCGAAAATTCAGATGCTTGTATTAATTAAGACAGCTAACTATAATCCAGACTTGACTAAACTGACTTCGCAAGTTAAACGGCAAGGGAGCCATTGATAATGGAAGTGGAAAATGAAGTTCATTCGGTTACGTTTATTTTCATAATAATTATAATTTTAATTTTAATCTTTACGTTTAAAGTTTACAGCGAATTGTAATTACTTTTTGTATGAAATTTATCTTGTTATTCACCAAAAAAGACGTTTTTAAAATGATAATAACCACTGACCCGAAACACACATTTTAGTTGATTTTGACTGTTGCCAAAGCCTGGTTTATATATATATTTCTTTGCTTTTGTTATGTAATATTTAGTTACTTCTATAATGTGACGTATATTCTTCTTATTTTATGTATTTTTTTCTAGGCATCAAATAAATTCAGGAAGAATTATTGAAATCATTCTTCAAGGAAAACATGTGGAATAACTTTTATATGTTTTCAACTTCAGCAACCTTCGATACATCCCAAAAATATCAAATGACCGTGGGTTTAGCCTCTACTGAGAGCTAATTGGCGGGTCAATCATTCCGTAAAGTATATTTAAAATGTATGCCCTACATGGGAAGAAACAGTATTTGGAAGGAACGTATAGTGTTTACACAAGTGTAGTGAACACTTTCAATGCATGGCCGTGTTGGTTCTGGTAACAAGCCTTGTCCTGGCGTTGGCGGAGGCAGATCTTCAACCTCATCGGACTGTTGTGGATCTGACCCGATTCAACTTCCCATTGGAAGAGACCCTCTGCGACCCCTCCAAACCCAATGTTACCATTGGATTCCTCAGCTCGTTCAAGGTGAGTGATTTACTAGCGCAGTTTGATGGCATCCAGTTCGTATCTGGTATATCTGAGCCTAATAATTTGCATTAACAGCATCGTATACATTGCATATACATATTTCAATTAATTTTTGCATGATTTTGTAACTAAACTTGCGGGTTTTCAAAAAGAGAAATTTTGATTGAGGATTTTGATCTTACATTTTGATTGATGGTATTTCTGCATGTTTGGATAGAATCACTGATTTAACGATGATACAAAACTTAAATATGATAGAAGCTGAATATAAAGCTGAAACCTCTGCGTGCATTATAAAGTAGAAGACGATTTATTAAAATTATAGAAACATCAATGGTCTACACATACTACAGGCAAAAGAACCTTTCTATTTCTAAATTTTATTTCCTCCAATCGTGTAATAAAATATTTTTCTAACGTCACATGGTCCTCTTCCTCCATACCTGAATAGATTTGGTCTACATCATACAAACCGGTTCATTTCTGGACAAGAAGGTGCAATAGATTATTACGTCTTCACTTGTGAAATTACCAAGGATCTTCACTTCAAGCCATACTCTACAATCTCAGCTCAACTGTGGTTTAAACAAATTCTGAAAAAATAACTTCCTTCGAAATAAACTGGAAACTCTCATCAACTATTTATCCATTAATAGCGATAACCTAAAATCAACACAACAAAGATATTATGAACTAATTTATTATAAACCTATTGACGTTTCATTTATTAAAGTTCTGAAAAAGTCTATGCACTCAACAACTATTATTTATCACATTTGATTATTGACTATCGACCATGACTGTTGACTATGACTATGACTATTGACTATTAACTATGACTATCGACTCTTATTCTATACACCAAATACGGAATATTATGAACATAAAATTATTGACCGTTATTCCGCTTTCTAAATACGAACTTTTAATTATGTAATGAAAATTCAAATGTAACTATTTTTACATATTTATCTATTCATTGTAACCGTGATGCAACATATATTCATTGTAATTATTTGTATATTTTTTCCAATAAATGCCTGGCTGGTGGTAGATAGCGTCCATCAATAGAGCATAAAAGCCGAAAGTGTAAACGATGGTGCGGCTACTCTATTGATGGTCTCCTGTCTCACCCTGCCGCTAGGAAGGGAAGCTTTCCTGAAAACTATGCAAGCAACAGCTTAATTACCCAATTAATGGGAGAAAAAAATCCGGAAGACTAATCTACCCTTTAGGCCGGTAATCAGAGACATAACATAAGGAAAAAAAAACAACGGAAGGTTGAAGAATATCAGTGAAAGGAAAAAATAATACAAATATCCGCAGACATGGCTGCTAAGTAATAGTTGCTGCAGACTGCAAGTAAATTATGCAGTGTAAGAAAGTATATCAGCGGAAAGAACTGTATACGATACCTCCAAATAGGCTGTGCAATTTACATAAATGTGCAGCTTCAGTAATGAATATACAAGCAGAAAAGAACTCCATAATAAGTTCACATTAAAAACAAACATAAGCACAGAATCAAGCCGAACTATGTGCATGTAAAAGTCATTTGCAGCTATGCGCAGGTATTCTGTATCAATAAATGATGCAGAATAAACAACAGCTGTATTTATTTTTCTGATAGCTGCTGTGGTTCTGGTAGTATTGTTCATCGAAATTCCTCAATGCTCAATAGCTGAAATAAGCAGATAAGTATACACTAGAGTCATTTTATTTAGAAGCAGAGGACATGAAAAATGAGGAATGCCCTTGCCGGGACTCGAACCTGGACCTCTTGAATACACGCCGAGTGTTCTAACCGTTACACCATGAAGGCGTGCAGAAAGGAGGGAGAAAATACCTTATATACTCCCACTTTTAAGGACGACTGGGGATTAGGGGACCCAATCGCCAAATTCTGGTGGTGAAGAATCATTATGCACCACCTTTTTTTAGTTCGGGCGCCACTGTAGAGTCATTAGATTATGTAAAAGCGGGAGACATAAAAAACAAGCAATACCCTCGCCGGGACTCGAAACTGCACCTCTTGACTATGCGCCGAGTGTGCTAACCGTTACACCACGAAGGCATGCAGGAAGGAGGGAGAAAATACCTTTTAGACGGAGCCCAACAGTTGCTAAACATTTCTAGTTGTTCCGGGGATTCGAATCCCGATGAAGGAGTTGACTGTATGCGCGTTTTTGTAATTTTCGCCATGTGCAATATTTATACAAGCCAGTTTCCCTTAGAAAGCCCTCCACGAATGCATTCCTTCTCTTGGGTACATAGCTTTCGAGTGCTTTGCCATAATTAAATAAACCAAACCATGTATAGACAGCTAAAAACATAATGAGCATTGCCAGAGACCGTTCTTTTTAATGCTGAAACGATACACATAACATGGGAACGGGCAGTACAGCCTGTAAGGAATGAGAAGACTGGAATCTTCTAGAAGAATCGATACTAGGTTGAAAATAGGTTTTCGCAAATCTTTCAGAAATTCGCGTTTGTCGAAAAATCGCCTGTCGACAAAGCCTGTTAGGAACGAAATTGTCCAGGCATGTGACCAATAAGGATGTTAAAGACAAAATAAACCGAATAATTATCAACTTAAAAAAGTAAATAAATAAACAATCAAAAATACCCAAGCACAATAAGGAAAACAAAAATACAATTAGAAATTATTCAAATATTTACAAAATATACAACAATATTCACGCAGTCAGGTTCAAAAGTTCTAATTTGCCAGAAAAAATTGTCGATATCTGGTTTTTCCCCCTTCTTGAAAATGTAATTATTCGATATGTTTTGTTAGCAATCATTGCGTATCATAAGTACATTTCTTCAGATAATTGATCTATTATTCTATAAAATAAAAAGCAAGTAATTTATAATTCTTTGTAGTTATATATTAGTTGTGTATTTCCGTTTCTTACCCAACAGCATTTTTTCCTAGAAATGGTAGAGTATATCATTGGTTGCTAAAATTTGAAGGCAATCCTATACGGAGAAATTTACGCTAAATGTTTATTGCAAAATAGCTAAGGTAATGAGACGAAGAAGTATCAAGATTTATTTCGCAATTTTTCTGCGAATTTTTGTCCTCCCCCCCTTGGAATGTTATTGTTTGAGGCACTCTAGTCACGCGTTTTGCCTAGTGCAAAAGTAAACAAGTATTTCAAAATGATATTTTTTCCCATGAATTTGGACACAATGCTAGGAAAATGCAATACTCTTTCGATGTCTTGCATGCTAAAACATACTCTATATGTACTGAAAATAAATAAATGAAAATAATAAAATTTACAGTATAACACGATACCGATGTGTGTCATCAGTCATCGGTAAAACCTTGCGTTGCCACTCTGCAGAGTGCAACATATTTATGTTAAATTTAATCACAAAACTCGCCGATATAAAAGAAGTGTGTTACCACTCGCATTATATTTGTCTTTCGAATTTAATCAACAAACTCAGCAGTTCAAAAGGAATGCGTTGCAACTACCAGAATTAAAATAGTTTTATCTTTCACGCGGCAGAGTTTTATCATTAAATGTAGATATCATTATGTAGATAATTTTCCTTTCAAATTTATTCTGTTACTAGTAGACAAATTAAGCGATTTAACAGCAATAAACGTAGATTTGTCTCAATTATTATTAATTACTAAATGAACACGTGAAATGTCGCTGGCTGGTTTCATTAAAGATTTCTGTATATACATAAGGAAGAGTAGCCGTTTGTTTGTGTGTGTAATTGGTACAAATTTATAGTTTCATACCTATCTTGATAAAATTTTGCACACTTTTGGCCTTTAGTACTACAGAAAGAAACTGTCTACACAAGATTTCGAAAACTCACCCCACGGGGTCACACTGGTGCGTTTATATTAGAAAGGCGTGCTCACGTCACCGATCTCAGGTTCACGTCACCGTTGTTTAGTTTCCACTATCAGTGGAATGTTAAGCATGGATTTTACATTTTCTTGTATTAATATTATATATTAATATTACTACACAATTTAAATTTTGAAATCACGTCATCCATCTTAGGTACGTGTCACCGCTGATGTTTTTCTGCTATCAGTTTTTAGTGAAAACCGTTAGATTGACCCCACCTTCGATCACTATTTTGAACAGTGTAAAACTTTCCGTAACAATGCAGAACCTGTAAAGCCGATTTTAAGTATATTTTCCTATTAATTTTTCCCGAATATTTTGAATACAGCAGGGAAATCAGCTAAGGTGGATGGGGATTTTGCGAAAGCTCATTTCCGAAAACGACAGAACCGGTAACAAAGCAAATATCAGTTCTTAATCAAATCATTACATGGTACCGCATTAGTTCTAAACTGTTTTATTATTTTATTCGATCTTGGGAAAATTTTGCATAATTCATTTTCAATCAAAATAAGGGGGAAATCACTGTCATCCTGAGATTTCGAAACATTTCCCCCCCCAACCGTCACCATCGAGATAGATAAGGCCTGCGCTCTAACTAGCTTGTGACGTCACGGTTAAGGGACCCTCATCAGTAACTCGCACAATGACACTCCCGAAACTTTCTCCGCGTTCCTTGTCCACTCCACATATCAGTAGCTTTCTATCTCTTAACGCTGTTTAGATATACTTTGCACACTTTTGTTAAATCCATAGATTTCCTTAGTTTTATAACATTTCTGCATTATTCATTGGTTTTTCAAGTTAATTGCTTAGTGACAGATTTTCGTTTCTTCATATTTCCGTGTTATCATCATTATGCCTTCCCGTTGTGTTGTTCCTGGATGCAAAGTATATTATGAAAAAGTCCCCATAAAGGAATACGACTGAGAAATGAAAATATGAACCCATTCATTAATTTGTTTGACGATGAAAATTTGAAGTTCCAATGTAAATTTTTGAATTGGCTGGATGTTTAGAAAAGTTTCGGGTGCACTACAGGAAATTTTACGAAAGAAACTCATATGCTCTTACTCACACAACCCATACTTTGTTAGAAATGAAGCAGTATTGTATCGAAGAACTGAAAATGAAACATTTTCTCTGCGGTAAAACACAAACTGATTCCTTAGAAGAGAGATTCAGAAAGTATAAACTTTTAGCCGGATCGCAATATCATGTCTCAGTTAGGCAAATACTTGAATGAGAGTCTAAATTCAGATTACAAAACACTTTTTCATTGAGATCTGCAACTTCTGTCAAATTACTATTGATGAGTTGAATGCTGTGTCTTCATGCAAAAAGGAAGATGAAGTAATTAATTACCTGGATATTTATGTAATTAATGAGTATATTTCAGACATCGAAAGTGTCTCACCAGTCTTAACATACTTGCAGGATATAAGTGTCTTACCAGTTTTAACATACCTTGCACGATATTGCTTTAGGCCATGTGCAAGAACCAAAAGCAGTTTTCAGTTGATAATGTAAAGATGCATATCCCTTATTTTCAAGCATGGATAGAGCATATTTAAAGTATCTTCACCCAGATATTATAAATATTATTGTGCATTGTTATATAGCAGTTCAAAAACCTCTTTCCGAGAAATACGAAAGTGGATTTTTAAAAATTCAAAATCAAAGAAATTTTGTGATGACTCTTGCATTTTCTATTATAAATAGGCTAGAATTATTCAATTCAATTGATATACTGCTCAATATCGTGTCGTAAAGCTGCTGAATATCGTGTCACAACAAATTTTGTGGGTGTGCGTAAATATTTTACTGAAGAACTACTGTTGTAAATATATATATATAACTATAGAAAACCCTGTTTAAGAAGAAAACTGCAAACATTACAAAAAGCAAATATTTAAAATAAAGTATTTATATTTTAGAAAGTATTTCATTGCATTTAAAAACATCAGTTATTTTATTGCATATTTATTTGTAAACTTTTGTTGGGTTTTATAATTTGTATTTTTTTTATTCAATATGATTTAAGGGATAAATTTATGCTTACTTTTGTCATCTAAAAGAATTATTCCTTGTAACAGTTACTAAGACTAGTAATATAAAAATTGTCAGCAAAATTAATGATTAATTATTTTAATTTGAAACTTTAATTTTATATGAAGTAACTGTCCTAAGGAGTTAAAAGTATAACACTTATTTCATTACATAATACACAGTCCAGTCACATTAATGTGACCACCACGTACTTACCATGTCAGAGTTAAATAACCAATCACAGAAGGCAGGTGGCAGCACAGTGCAGTTGAGCGTATATAAAGGGTGTGTGAGGGCTTCGGAAAACATTTCAATCGTTGGCGTAATGCAGAAACGAAGCGATTTATCCGACTTCCAAAAGGGCATGATCATTGGCTTTCGGGCCAAGGGTGGAAGCATTTCCGAAACGGCTGAGTTTGTGAACTGTTCGCGTGCCGCCGTGGTAAAAGTGTACCGTGCATGGCAAAATGGGACTGTCCAAAA
>KK118801.1:464809-479281 GCA_000611955.2 Stegodyphus mimosarum | reverse complement strand
TATATTTTAGAAAGTAATTTATTGGATTTAAAAACATCAGTTATTTTATTGCATATATTTGTAAACTTTTGTTGGTTTTTATAATTTGTATTTTTTTTTTATTCATTATGATTTAAGGGATAAATTTATGTTTACTTTTGTCATCTAAAAGAATCATTCCTTGTAACAGTTACTAAGACTAGTAATATAAAAATTGTCAGCAAAATTAGTGATTAATTATTTTAATCTGAAACTTTAATTTTATATGAAGTAACTGTCCTGAGTAGTTAAAAGTATAACATTTATTTCATTACATACGTATAATATGTAGAATATCAAACACTGGGTAAATTTGATTCATAACAGAGTGTACTGTTCTTAAATTTAAATATCAATGCTTTTTGCAAATCATTAAAGATCGTTTTATCATGGCGAAACTTAAATGCATATATTTAGCTAATTTAGATTCTGTTCAATTTTATACTTGTTAGTATCATGTAATCAGTTTGTTTAAAAGGTAAGGTAAATTAAATTTCTGACTGATATAAAACATTTAAATGTTAGTCTAAATATTAAGTAACCTCTTTCATTCGTTTGATAATCCTGCTACATTAATATGATATATACAAATAAAATGCAATAATTATAGAAGGAAAAATATGTGTTCCCACTATCAAACAGTTTGTTAAAGTAGTAGGTGAAACAAAAAATTTGATGCGGGCTGAGAATCAGCGAAAGAGACACAAAGACAGTACCGAAAAGTAAAAATTTTTGTTACTTCAATTTTAAAACCAATTTTTCCTTCAAAAAAAATTATTTCCTTTTAGCAGCACCACACCTTTCTCAAATACTTTTATCTTGAAAATAAATAACAACAGAAAAATGAAAATATTTCATAGTTGTATAAGTTTTGTAGAACATTATATAGCTGCTTGCAATTTTGTTTTAGCTGAATGTATAGTATGAGATGCCAGTTTCATAGAATAGGTTTAGGAAAACGGTATTTAGGAAGGAAGTTAAACTGCGCGAAGACCGGTCCACTAGCAGTGACGTAGTAACTCAGCTCGCAGGCCTTATCTCTCTCGACGGTGACGCCCCAACCCGCTAAATAAAGCCTCTTCACTCTCGGCAACGCCGGTTACCTCAGATAGTAAAATATACACTCTTTGCATTAAAGGAGACCTTCAAACGTAATATTTCTTTTTGCATCGTTCTTTTCTGAAAAATATCGTTTTGTACTAATTTCGTAATTCTCAGCATCCCTCTAATAGAGTACTAGCGGCCGGTGGTAAAATTGCTGAAAGCCGGTAGTTCGCTTCGGGATTCGAATTTCGGCGAAATGACTGACTGACTATATCGGCCTTTATGTTGTTTTCCTCATGTGTAACGTGTATACGAATCAGTTTCCTTTACAAAGTCCTCCACGAACGCATCTCAATTATTAGCCTATGATCCCTTTACCGTACTAATGCATTATCCACTTCATCGTGCTACGAAACTCAAATACTTGCTTCTTTTTTCTGCTTGCAAAGGTAAAACGTTTGAACCTGAAACTGGCTTTCGATATATTTCTTCCCTCCTTTTATTAACTATCAGTACCTATTTAGAAAACTGCCTAGTCGTCGCCCTGCCCAGAGGAAAAATTTCTTTTGTGCTTCTTTATTCACTTATTTGAAAATTAACGATACGATCACCTAAAAGCACGCTTTTAAACGGGAAGCAGTTCCACTGCAATACGAGCTGAAAGGTTCACGAAAGTGCATTCTTATTTCCCGTCTTTGTAAGTGAACTTACCTCTTGATACAACCCCGCTGTACACAGAGCGCGACCAGTTAAGCCATCAATCATCAATTAAAATTGTCTCTGTATTCTGGAGGATTGCAAAATACGAAGCGACGAGTGTCTCTTGAGTAACGGTCTAGGCCAGGGGTTCTCAACCGGTGGTACGCAAAGAAGCAAACTATTTTTAACTATTAAATTCAAAAATTAAAATCCCAACATCCTGATTGAGTTTTTACTCTAACACTTGTAAACTTTTGCGATCTGAGCTTTGTTCAAAGTCAATAGCCGCTTATAGATTTCATTAAGACGCAACCGATCTGTCTGCATGGCAGTTTTCGTGGTTCTTCTATGTTGTACTTTTCACAAATATTCTTTTAACAGCAGATTAAAATTTGCCATAAATAATGTTTTTAAAAGCAGTGATAGAAATGGGTGCAGTATTTAACACAAAATAAAAGTAAGTTCCCATAAAAAAGATAAAAGTATCTCATTAATTTTCTTAAAGTTTATTGATTTATTAGCATTATCAGCTCTTCATGTCGCCATTTCCGTTCTCATATTGCTCCGTTTTCAATAAGAATCATTTTTGTTTGCTGGCTCTAACAGTAGGTATTTTAATTCAGAAGTCAAGCAACAAAAATCAACGTTATATTTTCAAATTTTCATAGGACTAGTTTCAATGGTTTTACCGAAACACCATCTTCAGCTGCAAAACAGAAAAAAAAATTATTTTTGTTATTTGACTTCTAAATTAATATTTGTTCGGCGTGTTATTGTATCTTAATTAGTAAGTATTGTGTCTTCTTGTTGCTTTGTATTCCTTACTTCGAAGTGAATTGAGAATATCGTCGTCTGTTTTTGAAGAACTCGTAATATATTGTGCCTTTAAATATTTGTGAAAGCATTATAAAACAAACCTAGATTTTCAAACCGAAAAATGGCAAGGATTAGCCAAGCATTACAGATCCATCACCTGTGAATCGTCACAGGTGATGGATCTAAGACAATCTACTAGCACTAAGAATATTGAAAAGAAAAGAAAAATTGTTTCTAGAAAATATAATGAAAGTTATTTATCATTTGGATTTACTTGGAATGGAGATGAAATGGACCCTCAACCTCGATGTCTTGTTTGCGGTGAACTATTATCCAATCAAAGTATGAAACC
The DNA here is from genome assembly GCA_000611955.2 of Stegodyphus mimosarum. Taxonomy (NCBI): domain Eukaryota; kingdom Metazoa; phylum Arthropoda; class Arachnida; order Araneae; family Eresidae; genus Stegodyphus; species Stegodyphus mimosarum. Next base: position 476,352 of record KK118801.1, on the reverse strand, counting down.
ATCGTTTCTTAAAGGATATCTTGATCTAAGCATGCGAATTTAAAGGATAAATTTGAAGAATATTTTAAGAGGAAATTATAGGAGTTCAAAAACAGTAAACAATAATGGAAGGTTTTGTTACTTCAAGTGAAAAATCTTTGGAAGCTAGTTTCCTGGTAAGCCTAAGAATTGCTAAGACTGGGCAGGCTCACACTATTGGAGAAAATTTATATTACCAGCAGCTAAAGATACCGTTTTAACATTATTCAACGAAAAAGCGGCTAATGAAGATGTAAGGTTTATCCTAAGTTTATTGACAGTTATTTTATGTTACGATTCTTTTCTATTTATTCTAATTTCAGCTTACAATTTCCGACCAGAATGTAATTTCAGAAACGCAGTGAATGCAAATGATTAAGAGTACCATTCAAGTCGATGTTTCGCCGACTTCGAGAGAGAGTGTCTGATTTTCCTGACTAGCGCGCGTTTGCCATTGGCTACATTCTCTCTTAGCTACTACGCTCGGCCATACTTTAGGCCCTTGCTTGGCTTCCCCGATTTAACTTAATATTTAGGGACCAACTGCTTAAAATTATGATAGCTTCCGCTGTACCTTTCAGATAGCTTTAGTTAAGCTTAGTTTAAATTCATAATTATAAGTTCAAGCCCAAGTGGAGGCTTTATGTATACTCCGAGTTAGGAGTTGATTATATCATAGTTATCCTTTGAAATAAAGGGTAGTTCACCCTTCTTAAGTCTTAGGTGTTTATTCACACACTTACGCGATTATTCGCTTGTTAGTGTTCGTGGGGTTCTAAGGTAGAACATTGGAATTAAATAAGTAAAACCCCACAAACTTAATAACATTCCGTTATGATACAGTAAGTCGACGAATTCATGAACTGGCAAATTCCATAAAAGAAACACTTATTCAAAAAATTAAAACACAGTGAGCATTTCGCATTGCAATTGGATGATAGTACCGATATAACAAACTTTGTTCAATTATTAGTTAACATACGTTTCGAAGAAGATAAACGAATTGCCGAAGAGTATTTATTTTATGAATTTCTTCATGATAGAGCAACTGCAAGTGAAATTTTCAAGGTAACTATCAGTTTTATATCTGAGAATCATATTCGTTGGAATAAGTGCATTGTCGTATGCAGTGACGGAGCTCTTGCTTTAACAGGAAAACATTCCGGAGTAGTAAAGAAAAGTAAGAAAGTAAGTAAGAAAGTCGCACTTGAAACTAAATTTACTCACTGCTCCAGATATTGGTGAAGCTTTCGTAGCTAAAGCAATCCCTGAAAGTCTGAAAATCGTTGAAGCTGTGAAAATTGTTAATTTTATTAACAGCCGAGCTTTGCATTCAAAAATATTTAAGATTTTATGCTAAGAGATGGCCAGTGAACATAAAACGTTTCTGTTACATTCCGAAGTAAGGTGATTATCTCCAGGCAATGTTTCAAATCATCTTTTTGAACCTTGACCAGAAATTCAAATTTTCCTCTGTGATTCAAAATTTGAATTGCGGAAATGTTTACTTGGTGAATTATGCTTGGCGCATTTAGCATATTTAGCTGATATTTTTGGGAAGTTAAATGAATTAAATTTAGGATTACAAGGACAAAATGTTAATTTCTGTACCGTTAGAGATATAATAAAGGCAATGATAAAAAAATCTCGAGCTAATAATCAAAGAATTGGATAATAATATTTTAAGCTTTTTGCCACTTTTCGAAACTTTTCTAACCGAAAATAATTTGAAAATAGAAGAAGAATTAGCATCCTACATTAAAAATGATTGTTTTTCCTTGACAAACAATTTCAACATGTATTTTGCCGAGAATTATGAAAACAAAAATTGGATTAAAAAACCATTTTGTTCAAATATCTCGCGAAGAAAATAACAATTGATAGAAATATCCTGTAGTCGAACCCTAACTGAAGACTTGAGAAATATAACGTACTTGTTAACTTTTGTCTTAACCGAAAACAAAATTTAGAAGCATTTCAAATAAAGCTATTAAATTTGTATTGCCTTTTTGCACAACCTAAATGTGTTAACAAGGGTTTTCTTAAATGTTATATTTAAAAAATAAATACAGAACAAAATTAAATAAGGATTCTAATTTACGCTTAAAATTAAGTGAAATAAGACCAGACATAAAGAAATTTATTTCTCTTAAACAGGCCCAAATTTCGCACTAAATTTTAGAATTAAAGTATTATGTAACTTAAATTTTGCTAATTAAAATAGTAATCAAGTTTTAATCTAAATTTTTATGTGTGCATATTTAATTTAAATTTACAATAGATTGTGAAAATGGCAAAATATTTTGTAGTCCAAAGGGCGTTAGCCCGGAAGAGGCATTAATTTCAAAACGGCATTTTGCGTCCATTCACTTTTCAAACTGTTGCCACGAAATATTATCATCATGTATTCTATTTAAAGAAACTAAATAATGAAGAATCTGCATGAATGCATAAATGTTTCTCACACTGTGGAAAACCAAGAGAGCCATCGAATTTTGAGTCTTCCAACCGAACATGGCCACCTAGAGCCCGAATTTGAATTCCGAATTTGTTTTATTATCTATTACAAATTTCGCAAACCTTTAACGAATTTTTGATTAACAAACTCAACGATTTCAAAGCGAGCAGTGGCAACACTGTACTAAAAAAAAAAACATTTAAATCTCCAGCGCGGGAGATTGTGTATCGGAAATTGTAAAGGTACGCTGTTTTGCTCTTTTAAATATTTTGTGATATTGCTGTTGAATTAAATTTTATGCGAAGAACATGATATTTAATAAATAAATGTAACACAGCAAACATTAAAAAAACGACCTTTTGGGCGTAATATAAAATCTGAAAGCGTTCAGATTTTCTTTGTTTCTTTTTAGACCAGAAGGACTGTTAACTTTGTTTTGGAATTTTGCGTTAAAAACTTAAATGTCCGGAAAAAAAACGAATGTACAAAATTAAATGTTAAAGAATATGCATAAATGTATATATGTTTCTTGCACTGTGATAAAACAACGGTAGCTAGAGCCATCCAATTCTGAATAACGTATTCCTCCGCCGAATATGGGTATCTGGAAGTCCTAATTTGGAATTTTTGTTATTATCGATTTCATATTGTGTAACACTTTAACGAATGCTTGATTAATAAACTCAACGATTTCAAAGCTAGCAACGGGAACACTGTACGAAAAAAAAAAACATTTTACATCCAACGCGCGGGTCTGTGATAACTATTTTCTGTGACTGTGATAACTATTTTCAGATCGACGAGTCTTTGTTTGAGGGAACGGTGAAATGGTTGTTACAATATTTCTATCTTTATAAAAGTTATTCAGATAAATCAATGACGGTGTGAACACCCTGCGTAAAAACTCATCGTAACTGAATGTGATAATAAAGAAACTAGAATTGGAGGATCCTCTCCGGGACTAATTCAGAAAATTGATCTCTAAGTGTTTGCTCCTCCTGCTCTCTATGTGTTTGCTGAAGATAAAATAAGACGCTACGTTTCATCTGCGAATATGTAATTTTATTTTATTTTGTGTTGTGTTATGCTGTTCGAGCGGCTGTAGTCGTAGCTTTGTTTCATAATACGTTTTTTAACTATTACATGAAACAGTCGGAGCAGATGTTGTGTACCAAAAATATACTTGTTCTTTCAAATATGGCAAAATATAATCATATTTTTGTTTTATAACGTGTTTTTAAACTGTCGCCTTAAAAACAAATCTCTTTAATGTGCTCTCTAATTGTTCTCTTTCTCATTTTTAATGAATTATAAAATGGCACACAACGTGTGACGAACGGTGCTACGACCATCTCAGATTAGAAAAGGCGAGTATGCGTGTGTGTCGTGGACGCACTCAGATGATCAAGGTCATATTGATTCTCCTTTTTCCGTCTATCCTGAATGTGACAACATCGACGAATTTTTCCCTACCTGCGGGAAAAAGTGAGTGCTCATTGTTTAGCATTTATTAGCGATTTATTATTACATTTGAGTTTAAACGAAGAAAGATTTTCTGCTTCAAAATTCACATTTAGTTTATTGTATACTGCGTAAAAAGAAAAAAAAGGGCAGTTCTGTATCTCACGTTCTACTGAGCCGATTGCCGAAATTCAAATTGCGTTCTTCATGTCTTGAAAGCGAGCCTTAGGATATATATTAGATTTATATATAGCATCATTCTAACATAGGTATTTTGACACAAAATCGGATTTTTTCTGAAATAACATTCCAATTTTTTTCCAATATTTCGAATCTGCGACTCAAATTGTGTCTAAATACTGAATTTTGTAAAATTTGCTGCGAAATTTACGGAGAAATTCAAAAATTAACCCTGCCGTATTTTTTCAGTTTTCGCCAAGAATAATTTACTTGGCGAACTTCTTAGTTTTTAGCAACCTGTTTTCCTTTTTGTTTTTTTCACTGTAGACGAGCGGAAGAAAAGTCATCGTTCATACTTTCAAATGATTTTAACAAAGTGCGTCAACCATATTTAGTGTTTTAATCGCTCAAATACAAGATGCCAAATTTCAAAACTCTCCATTATGTAAATTCGTGTATATAAAAATTAGAAAATTTTGAATTAGAAAGTCTAATTTTTTGCAGGTGTGCCTAGAAATACATCTACTTCGGGGCGATGTTAAAAATTTTATATGTTATAAAAAAATTTTTTCGAAAAATGTATAAAAAATATTAAAAAATTGAAATTTTAAAAATAAATCTTGAAAAATGGAGAATTATATTTATAATAAGCCTAAATTTCGAGTTTTGGAAGAAGGAATGAAGTAAGTTTAATAAATAAACAGGGATTAATAAATATATATCAAATTTAATTAGCACTGAGGAGCTAAAATTTTGAGAGCTAATTCTTTAAAAACTACTCGTGCGATTTTTACACAACTTGGCAGTTTGGCATAATTTGAGTCGTAGAAACGAAATATTGAAAAATATTGGCATGTCATTTCAGAAAAAGTCTGATTTTGTGTCAGAATAGCTATATTAGAACAATGCTATATATAAATCTAATACATATCCGAGACTTGAAAAACGCAAGTTGAATTTCGTCACTCGACCCAGTAGAACGGGAGATATAGAACTGTCCTTTTTTTTCCCAGTGTGCATGTGTATGAAATTACTAGAAGACATATACGATTAAAATTACATAAAAGGGCTGGATATGGTTGCAGTTACGTATAGGGATTAATTACAGTTATTAGGTTACAGTACTCGTTACAGTTCAATAAAAATGAGTTCACTGAACTATCGCCAACTTCGCCATATCTCGCTAATTTGGGGAGATAGCAATTTACCTGAATATTGAATAGATTTGCTCCTCTAACCGTATTTTTCAGGCAGAGCTTCGCTTTTTCAAACCTTTCATATTACATTACATAAAATATATTTACATAAAATAAATTACATAAAATATACAATTTGACTAAAATCATTTACATATATACAAAATTCGTAACAGTATTAATATTATTTATTCATTAATATTATTTATTCATATTTAATCTTATCGCGAAGTCTTAAAATAAATATTCAACTTTAAAAGTTATTTTCTACCTCCTTTCAGCACGCCTTCGTGGTGTAACGATTACCACACTCGGCGCGTATTCTAGAGGTGCAGGTTTCGAAACCCGACAAGGGCACTGCACATTTTTCACGTCTCCTGCTTACAAAAAATCCTAATGACTCTACAGTGGCGCCCGAACTAAAAAGTGATGGATGATGATTCTTCCCCACCAGGATTAGGCGATTGGGTCCCCTAATCCCTAGTCTCCCTTTAAAAGGGGTAGTATATAAGGTATTTTCTCCCTCCTTTCTGCATGCTTTCGTGGTGGTAGTGTACTTGGGGCGTATTCGAGAGGTTCAGGTTCGAGTCCCGGCGAAGATATTTCACATTTTTCACATCTCCTTCTTCAAAAAAAAAAAAAAAAAAAAAAAAAAAAACAATGACTCTAAAGTGTTAAAAAAAAAAAAAAAAAAAAAAAAAAAAAAAAACTAGTGACTCTACAAGTTGAATGGAAACTCTACTTTTTATTTCTCTCATTCTCATTTCTAGCCCATTCCCATTCCCATTTTCATTCCTCGCATTCGTAGCGAGTTTTCCTCGTTCGCTTATTCGGCGACCTTACGAGTTCTAATGTAACAACCTTGAAAGAGCTAATCTTGATTAATGCTAACACCCTAAAACTCAAACATGAAGCCAATTAAGTGATTAGCCCTGACGGTAAAATATTTCATCCAAGTTTCTATAGTTTAAAAGATTAAATCTTAAGCGTCTAAACTAACCGGATTAATTCACGAATATTAATAGCAATTTATACTTTTATAGTCTCGTCTCTTTACTAACTTAGCTGCAAATGAATACATTTTAGTTAACTTCGTTTCTTTTGATTATAGTTAAAAGACTGCGCCTTTTAATGGAAATGTTCGAGTTTTTTTAGGTTGACTGACCTGCTGATAATTGAATATGCATTAGGGGTAAGATATCACAAGTCATTTTGCGATTTGATTAAGTCAGGAAATATTATAATCTTTGTTTTTTCGATGTTACTACATAAATTCTAATTTCTGATCCAATGCATATTTTTATATAATTCTTTCAGTCCCTGAGAGGAGTAAAAATAGAAGTCAGTAGCGCTAGAAAAAAAAATTATCGAATCGTTTAAATCTTGTTACGAAGGTTTAATTACATCCTGTTCTGTTTGTCATTGAATTATGTAAATGTGAATTTTCCATTTTTTGTGAAGGTGCAAATTTTTCATTTGCTTTGCCATTATTTTTATCGCTATTGTGTATTCTCGATTAAAATCGATTGAACTTCTACATTACGCATAGCTTAGCTTTTTTTAGTTTCATGGGTACGAACATTTTAAACTTTGTAGCTTTTTTAAAGATAATTCCATTTTTTAAAATTTTATTTTAGTATTCTAAATTCCCTTAATAAATTATTAATTATTTGTATTAAATACTCCTAATGGGTTCCCTGCCTTTTCCCCCCTTGTTTCCATGTGTAAGAAACGATTAACATTTGCAGTTTGCAATAATTTCCCACTGTGTCACCTATTTGCAAATAAACAAGTTACATTATTTTAGAAAAGTTTATTTAATGCAACATTACAATAGTACGTTCTTATCTTATTAATTATGAATATAAATTTCAGTACGGGATTTAATTTACTTTTATGTTTAAAACGTTAAAAAGTGAAAACAAAATCTTTGAGTATTCAAAAAAAATTAAAATATCTGTTACCGCTCACTTAGGATATTATTATTATTATTATCATTATTATTGCTGTTGTTAGAAATGCCCATTTGCGGTAATATAGCTTCCCCTCAAAGCGGGATTAATGTTGCCAGAAAGTGGCAAGGAAAGACAAGGTTGCCAGATTTTGCTCGAGTTCGCTGATTTGGCGACAAAACTGCCGATATGCCATAGACGGAGCGAGAACATCTAGAACGAATTCTTACCGGTTTTCCCGAGAACGTTCTCGAAGTCAAGTCAAAAGCTATATATATCTGTCTGTCCGCGGAGTAAGAGAGTATCTTGAGTAGTAGTAGAGTATGTTCAGTTCAAAAGTAGTGTCTTGAGTTCAGAGCTTAGCTGGAGAGCGGTCGACAAAATCGAAAGCCCTATTTTAGTACTTTGCCTTAAAGCTATCTTCACCGTTATAGCCTGATAGTTTGGAGGCTATGTTGCTGTTTTGATTCTTCATCAAGTGTTGTCATCCAATCACTCCAAATTCATGAACCCGTAGAACGCAACATTACTATTATTGCTACCCAACCGGGACAGTGGTTAGTCATTCTGCCTACTGTATCGAAAGGCCGGGTTAGAATCCCGAAGAAAGTGTGGATGTTTGTAAATGTATAGCGTCTGTGCGGCGTGGGGACACTTTCAATATCCGGCAAGCCCAAAGTCCTCTCGAGAGGTTGATGGTAGGGAAGACAGGTGGGAGACCCTCGGACCCGTTCCCGCGGGGGATCTTTCTTAAAATCGAAGGTGGAACTGCGCTTAAGTCGGGCTGTCACGCATATGGTGCTCAAGGCTTTCGCCAACGTAAAGCCGCATATGACTCTTTGTCACGATGAATGATGAATGTCACGTGTTTCTGCTGACCTGTGTCAGGAAAATGAGAATGATAACAACATTATTATTATTATTAATAGCAGAAATAGTAATAGTATTACTTATCGCTCACTATAACTTGTCACACACTATAACTATCACACACTATAACTATTAACTATCACACGCTATAACTATTAACTATCATAAATTTGATAGCAAACTAGAATAAATTTCTTGTTGAAAAACTTACTCCAGACATTTTAATTTTCAATTTAGAAGAACACTTATAAGTCCCCGATTCTTCAACGAATCGCATAAGCGAACGAGTGAAATTCGTTATAGTATGAATTTCATGGGAATGAGAATGGGAGACATCGAAAGTAAAGAATAAATCGATCTTTAAAGTTGTATGTATATTTGGAAACTTGGCGATGCGATTAAACGGAATTTAAATAACAAATAGATTATTAAAAGAAGATTATCGATCCATTATTTGATTGTTTTATTTTACAACATAACTTGAACTTTGAGCAACAATGAGCAGTCAAGTTAACAAAATAAACCAACTTCTGAAATGAATCAAATACTTCAGTGTGCACGACAATTAGAGTAAAAACATTGGTAAACGTTGTTAAACATTTATCATAATGCGTAAAAAATAATAACAAATTGCGCCAAATTGAATGCTAACAAATGCAGTTCCACTTGAGGTGATAAGCTGTCCGCATACAGATAGACAAAAATTTCGCTTTTCTTTCACGTAGCGGGAGTATAGGAGGGAGGACGGTTTTCTCTTTGACCTTATAAGATCAGCTGAGTGCCTTCTCGCTACACACATTTGTTTTCCCTCTTCTACTTTTCTAGTATCAGACATATAACTAAAATGTGAAACATTTATTCCGTTTCTGTTTAATTTTTTGTTTATAGATTTCGTTTCATGAAAAAGTATTAGATAGCAAATATGTATTGATTATAATACGCAGAACTATAATGCATACAAAAAAGATCAAAAGTATAAATATTCGAATCATGAAGTACGAGTTAAAAATTCAGTCTTTGGAAACATATAACTATTTGCATTATTATTACTACTCTTAATTCTGTAAGGTTTATCCTAATTTTATTAACAGTTATTTTAAGTTTAGGCGTCTTTCCTATCTTTCTAGTTTCAGCTTACAATTTCCTACCGGAACGTAATTTCAGAAACGCAGTTAATGCAAATGAGTAAAGAGTAGTATTTGAGTCGTTCCCGTCTTTGAGATAAAGCCTGAGTTTCTGACTCGCGCACACTTGCCTTTAGGCTACGTCTCGCTTAGCTGTTGCTACGGTCAGTCATACTTTAGGCCATCGTTTGGCTTCGCCGACTTAATTAAGATTTAGGGGCCAACTATTTAAAATTTTGATAGCTTCAGCTATATCTTTCAGTTAGCTTTAGTTAAGCTTAGTTTAGTTTAATTTCATATTCATTTAAGTTTAAGCCCAAGTGGAGGCTTTGCTGTACACTCCGAATTAGGAGTTGATTGTATTATATTTATTCTATGAAATAAAGGGTAATAAACCCTTCGTAAGTCTTGCGTTTCTATTCACACGCTTAAGCGATTAGAATGGGAATCTAAAATCGCTACATTGTGTACGAAAAAGCAGAAGACTGCTTTCAGGTGTTAGTTCAAACGAATGTGAAGATTCGGTGTTCCTTGTCCAGAATAAATGTTAAACTCTCATCAAAGTAATCGTACCGATATCCCCTTCACAACCACAGTTCCGCAGACAGGCAAGTGTATGCATTCGACACTGAATATTTGCATATTCTTCGGGGGCATATTTAGTTCCTTTGGTTTAATATTTCTCGCAAAAATGGGCATAATCTGCAAATTCTCTTACACACGAGTTTATGTAAACTACGCATAACTTTTAATACAATGGTAAAATGATTGCATTTAGCTGAGCTCGGCTTATGGGAGATGAAAAAATAAAGATGTTATTTAGCTACCATAGGCAGCAGTAACTTTTGCTTCGCTGCTTTGCAGAGCCCTACCAGTGACCGAGTGTTAAGATTCCTGAACGCTGGTAGCTCGACCTGCTCTGGGTTCTCGCTTCAACGAATTGGGCAGGCTGTACATATAGTTTTGAAGTCTTCCCAACGTGTAACGTTAATACGACCAATTTCCATGTGAAAGTATTCCGCAAAGGCATCCATCCTCTTAAGCGAATAGCCCTCGTGGCTTTGCCATACTCAAATAATTTAATGGGAGAATCAAAAGATGGATTTATATGAAAGATTTATCAGACCGAGCAGTTTCGTCCCATTGATGATGTTCATCTCTGGTAGCCGCATATGGGCATTCGTAATGTTATCACGGACCACTGAAGTTCAGTAGGCAAATGATTCTCAGAACGTGAGGACCAAAAAATATCACATGGTTTGCTATTCAGGAAACATGAAACGCTGCGTTTCAATTGAGGTCGTGCATTATTCCATCGGTAACTGGCACCTCGAACGGTTACCGAAGATAAGATATAACAACAGTTTCCGACGTTTCAGATACGTAACAAAGGCTGCTTACCATACGGGAATATATCCTACTGGCGAGTGGCGCTAGAATCCAGTGGCACTTCATATCATGAAGACACCAAGCACTAGCAGATGTTGATAACACCAATACTTTGGTGTCATATATAAAAGATTTCCTTGTAAGAGTTGAGGTAATGCCGGGAATGAGTTCGATGTTCAAGCATAAAAACGAATTGTTATTGGTAAAATCAAGGATTTATATCATGACTGCTGGATAGAGAAGTGGAACACGTCGGGAAAAAGGAAAGTTTATTTGTTGCATTTTGAAGTTTCTAAAAATACGAGAATGATATGTGATTACAATCAAATAATTGCTAGACACCATCCCTTCTCGTCGTACCTGAAAAGATTTAATTAAAAAAATAATAGTTTTTGTAGTGCTGAAGGCAATGCAGGACATTTCTTCGAAGACTGCGAATTATTGCGATGTGTTAGGGAAAAATATGCTGACATAAAGGAATTCTACTGTCGCAATAAAGAGTTTAGATTTGCAAAGGATTTGATGAACTTTATAAATGGCAATAGAACAATACTGGGAATTTGCGTTTGATAGTTTTAACTGTATTTGTGTTTTAATCTGTGTTGGGTGTTCTGCGTTAACCACGAGGCCGATTATTATCATCCAGGAGGGTTCCAGCACACTCGTATATTAAATTACATTGCATCATGAAGGAACTACTAATCGTGGCTCATCCTTTGGTAATGGCACTCTCATTATATGACCACTAATAGTGGTGCAAATGCAAGACTGAGCCTACCGCCGACGTACTTTCCATCATGCTGTTAATCATCATTCTACCACAGGCAGTTGTCATCCGAAGGGCCTACCATCATGGTATGGATTGCCCATCAAGGTATTATAAACTGTTGTGCTG
>KK118801.1:406860-464794 GCA_000611955.2 Stegodyphus mimosarum | reverse complement strand
TTCGACTCTCGATCTACACTATTCTAGACACAACTGGAGTTGCAAATGACTGGATTATTCAATTAATGCATCCGAAGATATTGGTGCTTTGCCGAAATTCAGCATAACTGCAGTCGATATGGAGCTACGTATTCTAGCTGCTGTGCAGTATTACGAATTCATGACTCAGGCTTTGTGTTATGGTTGTACGATCAGTAAGAGCCATGTACGCAAGATGTAAGTTACTCTCATTTATTAGTGGCGTATTAACTAATCCTTAAGTGACTGACTGAGTGAAATTTATTATTTTGATGAATTTGGTCCCTCTTTGGTTCACCGATTACATTCCTCATCACTATCACGGCATTTTGTTGCCAATATTATCCCCGCTTCCTCCTGAAATCACAATACGCCATATTTTTCCCAAAGTTGAATACCTGCTGCTTTTATGACTGTCATTCAGTCCGGTAAGAATTATAAGAATTGGAGGCTACTTTCAGCCCACCTGGACACGTGTATCCCTCTAACTCAAAAGAAGGGCCACTAACGAGCGCAGCCAGCGACCCGTCTCTCTAAACAATAACAAAAGATTAAAAAACTAAATTAAAAATAAAGAAGCACATCTAACACAAAACTACAAACAAAAAACCACAAATGCAAAATCACAGCATAGAACACCACAAATATCTAAAACCCATATAAATACAGAAGATTCCTAGAAGTGCCCTATTTTCATTAATAACCTTCATTAGAGCAATGTTGTATGATTTAAAAACTTTAATAGTATTTACATTAAAGTCACCAATGTTAAAAATCTATCTAATAGGAGCTGTTAAACCACAATCAACCACAAAATGCCTAGCATCACCATCAACTTGACAACTATTACATAGCTTATTTTCCTGCAGATTAAATTGATTGAAACAGAGCGGAAGCCTACCATGTCCAGTTAAAACCTGATTAACGTCAATATTATTCATACATTTCATCGGTCGTCTGTCCGGTATAAAATTAGCTTTCTGTGGACAAAAAGTCTACTAATTTAGTATTTAACAGCGGTTTTTCTTTTCTACCCTATTTAAGGAAGTATTACTGACCCACATTCGTATCTGTGCTTGTATGCTATCAAGGAGTTTTGTAAGTTTTGATGTCGTAGTGATACTGCAAATTTAATAGCCAGCTAGCTGTCTTACATGAACAATAGAAATCCAACCTTTTTATACGCATTTAATTTGTAGAACATGATTATAGGACTAAATTAAAATGTTCTTATTTCTTTCCAGGATGTAGGTAAATTAATAGCTGGGGCCGTTCCCTTGGCTGTTGACATGGTAAACGTAGATCCCGAGTTGTTGCCAGATCATAACCTGAGGTTCATCTTCCACAATATTGGCTCACCTGACTCATCGCATTACGAAAGCCCATTGTCCATACGAAAAATGACCCAGATGAAGCAAGAAGGAGTTGTAGCTTTCATAGGCTTGGATCAAGGTTGCGAACATGAAGCTCTTGTTGCTGCGGCTTGGGACATGCCTATGATTTCATATGTAAGTCTTTTTTTATTTTATTTATTGAAGAAAATGTAGTTTAGAAAATGAGAAATCCTAGAATATTTTGAACAAATCTGTAATACATGAACTATTAATTATTTCAGTATCTTTAAAGCTTAATTTTTAAGCGCGATTGGGTTTAAAACGTAAAAGTTGTTTAAATAAATACAGGTTCAAATTTAGCCATATGGGCTTAAAATAGGCCGCCCAAACGAGAAAGTGCTTAGTGATTCTGACTGCTATACCGAAGAGCCTAAATCCAAAACCTAGAGAAGACATGGATGTAAATTGCCTGTCCCTTCATAGAAGGCAACGGTGGCCCACCTGTTAGGTGCCTCCATAATAAAGAAACCACCGCTTCCAGCCCTAGTAGTGACCAACACCTGTAAACGGTTAGTGACTGCCATTAGAGGGAAAAAAATTGAAAGAGATTATGTGCGATATACGCTATGCACAATGGACAAAATTTTTAATGTTTTAAAACTAGCATTTTAAGCAGTCATTATTTTTTCCTGTGGAAACTTAAAAAAATATGAAAACATTTTGAGTAAGATATAAATATATAATACGACAAAATAATATAGGATAATAAACAAATAACTTCTTGATAGTTAAAGAAATTTTGTAATATAGGATATTGTAGGTATCTACGGGTAGATTTAGATTGCTTGATAACAACACTTGATGAAGAATCAAAACACAATTTATTCTTCAGTATTTCACAGGACACTCTCAAAGACGCGTTATAGTGGTCGAGAAACTACGATAAAAACGCTGAAACAATCAGCAACAGGACCTCCAGGCTATCAGGCAGCTTCACGGCAAACCAGTAAAGTACAGCTCCCGAGAGCATTCTGGAGCAAACCGGTAAGAATTCGCTCTAGAATGTTCTCGCTCCGTCTATAGCATACACCCAAATTTGTCGCCAAACGGGTGATTTCGCGCCAAATCTGGAAACTCTGCCTTTCTTTGCCATTTCCTGGTCACCCTAAACTCGTTTGGAAGGGAAACTATCATATCGCAACTAGGCATTTCGTATTAGTCAATAAATTCCTACATCGCAATTTAAGCGAGTGAAGGCTGCTTGCGGCGAATGATGAAACGAAATGGATTTTCGTTTCGCCGGCGTACGACAATATGTCAAAAAATGCCTAGTGACTATGAAGATAAGTTAATGTCTTTTCATCGCTTCATTATCGCGAAGCGCTAAGTGAATCATTATTTAGCTTCACAAATTGCGAATCCCTATCAGACGCCAGTTTATTTTGATGCTCCAGACAATTACACCGTAAATGAACACTGAATTAATACACACATGCGGATATGAAAAACAAAAAGCAACTGTTATATATTAGCAGTTACTGTCGATGGCAAAAAAAACTTCCGCCGTACGTGGTTGTTAAGCGAAAAACAATGCCGAAAGAAAAACTGCGACCAGGAATTGTGGTACGAGTTCAAGAGAAGGGGTAGATGGATGACGCTTTTGTTCAGTACTGGCTACAGAGTGTGGGTATAAACGACCTGAAGCTCTGTTGCAGCTACCTTCTCTTCTCGTATTGAACAGCTTCAAAGGGCATCTCACAGACGCAATGAAACAAAATCTTGAAACCTTAAGAACTGATCTTGCTGTGATTCCAGAAGGTCTAACTTTCATTCTTCAGCCACTTGTTGTTTGTACAAACAAGCCATTTAAAATGGCATTCAAACGGAGCTACCGTAATTGGATGACTTCCGGGGGAGGGGGACCACAGCAGCTGGACTTCTGAGAAGGGCATCCATTTCGAAAGTGCGTGCGTGGAAAAGCATATCCGACGATGTGATTGTGAAAAGTTTTAAAGTAATTGGTATATCAAATGCTTTGGATGAAACAGTAGATGATCTCCTTTGGAAGTATAACGTGAATGAGGGAAACGAGAAAGATGACGTGAATGAAGAAAATGAGAAAGATGTGAGTGAAAATAGGGATGACGATGATAACTAATACTTGGAAAAATTAACAAAAGTACTGGTACTACGTGTGTTTTGAAAAAAAAACTGCTTATAATTTGAATTTTAATATTTAATGTGTACGTATTGTGTTTGTGTTAACAATTGACGTTTGCTGATGCAATTGGATGTGATCTGTAGGACAAAATAAAGGTGAGATAAAAAGTGTTTACTGATTAATTTATTTGCACTCATATACTGAGTATTGCTCACAATGCTTTTTTTCCTTTCTTACAGTAGCTTGAAATCAGAAAAAATACCGCTCACTGATTCTCCACTATAGGGCTGCCACTACGGTGCCTGCACTGCCATCTTGTGTAATTTTACGCTACTGTTTGCAGCGGAAAGATTTTACATTCGCACACTCAGATATAACAACCAAAGTTTTCATACGGTGCGTCAAAACAGATTTTTTTAAAAAAATAATGTGTGCAAGATAATAAAAGAACCAACGTTTGTTTCATTTGTCTAAAAGCAAATATTAAAATTGCAAGTGTTGCTTAATTTGTGCCAGTATATTGTGATCTTGTGCTAATTAATACTCGCCGAATATTGATAACATAAATGTGGTAATTTGTATTATATATGTGGATGGGAGAAAGTGAGTTTGCAAATTTTAGGTAGCAGTTAGACAACTTTAAATTTGATACTTTCATTACTTATGCCATTTTCTTCTACTTAGAACTCAACTTGGCTATTTGAAATGAAATTTATACATAAGATTACTCACGAGAAAAAGCGCGACATTTGAACGACCCGTGTAATGTCCACACCTGCATTTTAGTGATGTAATATTAGTAAAAAAGGTGGGGACATTACTTGAGCGTATACGGTATTTAAAAGACGGATGCCACGTATCGCAAGAGGTAGAGGTTATTAGCAGTTAAGAAAATGACTCATTTTTGTCACTTTGTGTCTTAAATTTTACTATTTTTATAAATTCCAAGCACTATAGAAGTATTCAGAGTAGCAAAAGTTCTGGAAGTTAGGGTCTGCTACTAGTCACAGAAGTGTATCTAGCACGTACTTGATATCCGCCTAAATCTGCAACGTAATTTTCCTCATAAGATCTAAATTTCTGTTCCCCCTTTCCAGTGACAGTCTCCACCTAGAAATGCTGTATTTCCATGGCAAAACACTTGACATTTCCATCCTTTATATCAGGAGTTTTCAACCAGGGGGAATTCTTCCCTGGGGAGTATTTCATAATTTGAGACGGAAATGCGATCAGCTTTTTGTTTATCTGTTAAGTATTTAATTTTGGTTTGTAAATATAAAAAACTACTTTTATACAAATTTTGGTATTTATTAATATTTTATCCCACTAACGGTAAAGTCGCTGAACACTGGTTATTCGACCTGGGATCAATTCTCGGCAAACGGTCTGACTGCATGGTTCGTTTTCGTGGTTTTTCGCGTGTAACGTGGATACAAGTCAGTTTGTAGAGACATTAGGTTATTACGAAGCAGGAGACATGAAAAATGAGCAAAGCCTTCTCCGGGAATCGAACCACGGACCTCTCGGTTACGCGTCGAGCATGCAGACCACTACACCACGAAGGCATACGAAGAAGGCGGGAGAAATACCTTACATACTCCCCCTTTTAAAGGGCGACTGGGGTTTGAGGGACCCAATCGCCAAATCCCGGTGGTGGAGAATCATCATCCACCACCTTTTAGTTCGGGCGCCAGTGTAGAGACATTAGGATTTTTCGAAGCAAGAGAGGTGAAAAAGAAGCAACGCCTTTGCCGGGAATCGAACCACGGACCTCTCGGTTACGCGTCGAGCATGCTGACCACTACACCACGAAGGCATGCGAAGAACGCGGGAGAAATACCTTACAAGTTTACTTTAAATATACTTCATATGCGTGCTGTTTCGTAATGGACTGAATTCACACAGATCCAATGATAGCTTGATAAACTTTATTAACCCAAAAGAAACGCTTTTTAGTTCCGAAACTTTCCACGAAAGTACTCGGACAGCTTTTAATCTAACAGCACAATCAGTAGTTACCACCTCAAACTTATTAGTAACATTAAACACAAAATAATTGAAAACGCATCTAAAAGGCGAAGTTGTCACAGAGATCTCTGAGTACTGCGAAGTAAGCTCTGAACTAATATCTGGCCACCAGCGGCCGAGCGCTAAAGTCGATGAATCGGTCTGAGGTTCAACTCTCGCGAACGGGCTGGAACAAAATGTTGCCAATTTCGGCGACTTTTGGGGGAGTTTTGCCAGATTTGACGACAAAAACTAGTCGCCAAAACCATCGCCAGCTTTATGATATGTTACCAATTTAGCACGATATCCGTTTACCTTAATGTTAAACAGACTTGCCCCTGTATTCGTATTTTTCTGGCAGAGCTTCGCTTTTTAAAGCATTTCGTATTACCTTATATAAAAGATACTACAATTTCATTAAAATTACTTACATATATGTGCAAAATTCATAACACTATATTTCCAATTATAGAAGTGTTTTAAATAACTAAAATATTCATGTTTTTGTAATGTCAAATTTTAAAATAAATTAATTTTCACAAATAACAAAGTTTTACTTTTAATGCAATGTTTCGGTTCCTGTACTTATATTTGAGAAAGTTTTATACTCGTTAAGAAAAAATGAAAATACAAGAAATTTGTTTCCCATAAGACAAAAATTGAGCGGGATATTTAATTTCAAAATTTGCCTGGATGCCATTTTCAACTTACCTTGAGGGATCGTTTAATTAAAGTAGAATAATTCGAGGAAATGAGTTTAAATGAAGTGCAGCCAAAAACGTGTATAATTCAATAGGTCGTACTAGGAAATCACGTGACGTCCACGTCAGATTTTTTTAATACTAAAGGTTCTTCAAGAAACTGAACATGCACCAAATTAATAAACAAACAAAGGAAAGTTATGACAATTCTGAGAACTAGCAGATTTAGGCGATTTTAGCCAGTTCTACTTTAAGAAAAAATTGGCTAAAATGTCGATTTTAACAATTTTTAAAAATTAAACTTTTTCTTGTAAAAATGAAGGCAGAGTTTCTATAAATGATACTCCTGCTTGTGGCCGAGTGACCGTTGAGAACTGGCAGTTTGACTTTTGACTGTGTAAGGTTTTAGTTAAACTAACAAAGTTTTATTTTAATTTATTCTTTTCTATCTGTTCTCATTTTCAACTTCCCGTTAGAAGAAGCGCGCGTTTTTAGCTTTATGCTAATTTGAAGTGGATTGGTAGGTAACAAAATTTTATTTTAATTTGAACCTGTCTATCCCTTCTCATTTCAACTTCCCGTTAGAATAAGCGCGCGTTTCAGCAGTATGCTAATTTGAAGTGGATCCAAGTTCTATTTAAACGAAAGGTAGAAACCTTTCAGTGTGTGAGAGCTTTTAGTCTCAGACCACGGTCACTCTATTCGACGTTCGCCTGACCAGCTAGCATTTAAATTCTAAGCCATAGGGCTTTTACGTGATTGCTTATTGAAGTAATTCCAAGTGAGTCAGTATTAGTTAAATCTTGCTACGCACCATTTAGTTTAGAGGCCAACCTCGCATTATAGCTCTGCGAGCAACGACTACTTAATTTCTATTTAGCTTTAGCTTAAATTAGTTTAATTGTTCATTTTAGACCCAAGTGCGGTCTATACTTTCTGTATCCCTTCGCGAGTTGGGAAGTGGCTGTAAATAATTGTGATTTAATAAAAGAGGATTTTAAAGTGCCTTTTAAGTGCAGTTATTCTCCAACTTAATCACAATATTCTACCACAGAACATAGCTGCATTCAGCTCTCTGTTCAAGATCAGGACTTTAAGCTGTCACGAAGATGTTTTCGAAGAATATGCACCGAACAGGGAGTCCTGACAACTGTATGGTTGGGTTTCTGCATATTTAAAGTGAATACGACCTACTTTCGTTCATAAAGTCTTCCATGAAGCTTCCTCTTAGGCAGATAGCCCTCGTGGCTATACCGTATTCAAATAACTAATACACCAAGCCTGCGAAAGAGAATCTGAAACCGATGCTAATGCATAAATGTTTTTCTGCCTAGAAAGTATTTTCTAGAAATGTTTTTTGAGATCTTCACGTATCAGTATCTATCATTAGTTTCATTTGCTATATGGTCATTAAAATTTTTAAGGTTATTTGACCATACGGAAATGCATTTTTCTTCATCTGTCTAAAAGCAGTTATTTATGATATGTGAAACAACTCAAATGCATTCTCGTCTAAAAATACCAAATATTTATACCAAATAAAAATACCAAATATATTTCTCTGAAAGGTGCGTTAAAAGCAAATATTTCATAATAAAAAAATTGCCTTATTTGATTTATTTCTTAAATTGAGAAATGAATCAAATTACGTAATAAATGCTTAAGCTATTAATTTTATAAACAGCTGTAAAAATATACACGATATTCTCCTTTTCATGATTGAGCCCAAGATAAATAAATGGGAATTCAAGTTTCAATTATTTTAATTTTGTAAAAGGAAATAAATTTTCAAAATTTATGTGAAAAGGAAATAAAATGTATTTCTAGGCACAGAAAATGACGGAATGTTTGGCTTTCAAATATTTGTTAATGGCGTGTAGACTAGTTCTTTTCCGAGAAGAAAGGATTTATGCATAATGTTGCGCAACTCGAAGAATTAATATTTAAAATATGGTGTTTTCTATCAAAGTTTCAAAAATATGATTTTTGAAATTTGTTTTAGTGTAAAAATTGATTTAAAAATTTTAAGCTATAAATTTTTTTAAATTCCTTTATGGAACCCATTTTCAGAAATTTTACGAAGGAAATTTCAGTTGAGTAATGTTTCTTAAAAACTTAGAATAGTATATATCAGCATTAGTTGTAACGAAATATAATAAATGTATAAAAAAATGACTTCTCTAATGTTTACCTTCTAAACGTACTAAATTTTATGGTTTAAAATAATTCTAAATCTAGGACAATCGTGATTAAGATTTATATATTACATTATCCTTTAAAGAATTATTGGATTAACTTTTAAACATAGCAATGTAATAAAAGTCTGCTGTAAAAGTTTTGCACACGCAGTGAGAAAAGTAGTGTTACGAATTTTGGGCACAGATAGATGATTTTAGTGCAGTTATGTGTAAATGGGTATCTCGGTAATTTAGCGAGATAATGCCAAGCTTATAACGTTTGGCGAGTTATTTTGTAACCAAATTTGGCGACCATTTGGTGCCATTTTGACCCAGTTCCTGTGTCAACGTACTATGTATGAAATTGAATAAATGTAAGTGATCACTATGTTAGCTGTAACCGTAATTATATCCTCATAATGGTTTCCAGTAAATTCGAGAAGCAGAAAGGACTAGAAATATCACGGCGGCCGTTTGAAAACTATTTAAGGCCGAAGTAAGAGCATCTGCTCGCCCAGCTGCTGAGTTATTGTTGTTGCGAGTCATTAATTCCGCGTGAATTGCGGCTATATCCGAGTTAGCTTTCTGTTTAAATGCGCTTTGCATCGCGCTGTGTTTAACGTTCTTAGTAGTCGGAAGTGTAAATACTGATTGTAGTTTGTGATACTGTGAACACTGTATGAGTTTTTCTGTGAAAAATTCCAGAACTCTGAAATGTTTTTTCAAAGTTCCGAAAACAAGTTAATAAACATTGGACCTGTGTGCATTCAATCTATTACAGACCCGTACGCACACAACAATAGCTTTT
The DNA here is from genome assembly GCA_000611955.2 of Stegodyphus mimosarum. Classification (NCBI taxonomy): domain Eukaryota; kingdom Metazoa; phylum Arthropoda; class Arachnida; order Araneae; family Eresidae; genus Stegodyphus; species Stegodyphus mimosarum. Next base: position 455,588 of record KK118801.1, on the reverse strand, counting down.
TTATTTGGTTATTAGGTGAAAATTACGTTTCACATTAGTTTTTCTTCCCGGATGAAAAAACAAATTTAAATTATACTTGCTTAATGAAGTAAAATTTCAGTTTTTGGCTACTAACGTTCCTTTTGCCCGCAAGCTATTGTTCGAAAACACACATCTTAAATGGGTTTTCGTACTGGCTTTGTACACATATCTTAAATTGGATTTTTGCACAAACCTTACTTTTCATATTTTTTTAACGGCCCACAGACTCGGATGAAAAGTGGAAGAACGCATTTACAGTGGATTACGCAAAATCTCAGTTCCAGAATAATAGTCTTTTTGGGCTAGTTAAAAAGTTGGAAAAGGATAAAAAATATTTTAATTCACTAAAAGTTGAATAAAATGTATAACCCAGACCTCTGCGATTCACTACTTACTGTGCCTCCGAAGAGCGGAAATTCCAAAATTTCAATCATAGTATCAGCATTGAGCATACCTCCGCCTGATAACTCCGTCAAAGAATTTGTATGAAATCGAAGAACCCACTTAAATTCTTTGGTTTAATGCTCACATACACCATGTGTAAAGAATGCCATGTGATGCCCTTGTATATGAATTGCCTTGGTATATCGATTGTATTTGCATAAGATTTGCTTATTGCTCTAGAATGGATGTCACATCAGTTTTGCACGATCTTTATATAGAACACAGAAAAAAGAGGGGTTGAACTTAAAAGGAAAGAAATGTAAAAGTGTTTTCTTTTACCAATAGAATACGGAATATAATATGTTGTTGTTGTTTTGTTCATGAATTTCATGGAGGAATGGTTACCAGAGATTCAAGAAGATTGGACTTTTACTTCCCAGTTTTGAGGGAGAGCTTCCCGAGAAGGTCCAAAGGTCTCCTACCCCTCTCCCCTTCCAATAAAACCACACTCGAGGACTTTCGGCTCGCCATATATTTAGAGTGCCCCCCATGACGCAAAAACGCTATACATTTACAAACATCCATGTCTTCTTCAGGATTCGAACCCGGTCCCTTCGGTACCTGCAATAGGTTCCCCTAACCACTATATCATCTAGGGGGCAGGAATATAATATCCTAAACATCCCTGATTTTGAGGGTAAGTAAATGTGTTATTAAAGCCTGAAAACGTGCGAAAAATACAAAACATTTCAATCGAAGATTTCCTTATATTTCGTTATATCCGAATTTCATCATTGGAAGTTCGCTATAGCATTATAAAATAAAATTGAGTGTATAGGAATTTTTTTTTCAATGGCAGATTGTGAACAGTTACAGTTTGTAACAGAGTCCATTAATCTATACTAAGACCAGATGTGATGGTCTCTTTATTATGGAGGCACCTAGTAGGTGGGCCACCATTGCCTGCTACAAAGAGACGAACAGTTACAACCATGCCTTTTCCGGAATTCGATATCAAGCCCTTCGGTATCGCAGTCAGCTCCCCTAACCACTATACCGTTTGGGCGGCGAATGTATAGGAAATTAGACGACACCAAATGGATGGTTCGTTATATCCCGGTGTTCGATATAAGCCTGGTTTGAGCGGGGTTCGACCGTATCTGTAAACTACTATTTTGAGCTTCTTTGTAACCCAAACCTTAAACGGAAATAGTTAAAAATATGATGTGTACACCATATGATTTCCTTGTATGGAATATTAAATTATACACATTTTTTTCTGCATTTCATTTAAACTTATGTCCTCAAATTTCATTAGAGATATATTTCTCATTCAATTGATTCAGTTCTCACTTCGCTGCAAGGCAAAAATACATAAAGATCCAAAATATGTTCGTTAAAAATTGAAAGATATACCAGAACATAAAACACTAAATACAGTTAAAACAATTTAAAAGAAACATTTCTTACAATTACAATTACAGTTTCTACTCAAAAACAAGCAATTCGGCTCAAAACAAGTAAGAAGACACAATTTTCAGTGCACAAAACTAAGTTTCCTTTTCGTCTCACACGGCAAAAAGACACTGATTGTGCAGAAAGAATTAATTCACTTAATTAAAGTTTCAAATGTAAACAAACATGGCTGCTATAGAAAAACAATTAGGCTTAGCTGCTGTTAAATAACTTTTAAATTGTTGATAATTCTAATGCATGCAGATTAACTAGAGGCATAAAAAAAACCTTAATAGGGAGATAAGAACAACATAATTTAATCATTTCTAAAGCAAGAAGTAATATATATATATATATATATATATGTGTGTGTGTGTGTGTGTGTACATATTTGGTGCGGCCGATTACAACCAAAAAATGGAGGTGCACAACTACATGCTATAGCAGACCTATATACAAAATTTCAAGGTTCTGAGGCTACTCCTTTTTCAGTTATGCCAAATACATACATACGTACGAACAGACGCCCCGAAAAACATTTTTTCTGAATCCATTTTGAATCAGTATTATAATTCGTTTGGGGAAAAAGAGTCCTTTGTTCTGTCCTTACGTACAGATGTTACGCAAAAACATTATTAAATTGCATTCAGTAGCGGTCAAAATTAATATTTTCGTTGAAATATGATACCCAGAATTTTCATGATTACAATACTTCCTTTACTTCGTATAAGGAAGTAAAAAGGAAAAAAAGAATAAAAAAATTCATTCACTAAAACTGAGTCAAATGTATATCCCAAACCTCTCAAATTTCACTACTTGCTATTTCTCTGACAACACCGTCAAAGAATTTGAATGAAATCAAAGAGTCCACTTAAGTTCTTTGGTTTAATGACCACATACAGCATGCGCAAAGAATGGCGTATGGTGCCTGTCAGTTGCCTACATCAGTTGCCTTAATATATGGATTGCTTATGTATAAGATTTGTTTATTTTTCTTCAATGGATGCCACATCGGTTTCTCATGATCTTTATTTAGAATACAAAGAAAAGTGTGGTTGAACTCAAAAGGAAAGCAATGTAAAGGTGGTTTCCTTGACCAATATAATGCGGAATATAATGTCCTAAGCATGAATGATTTTAAGGGTAAGTAAATGTTTTATTAAAACCTGAAAAAGTGCGAAAAATACAAAAACATTTCAATCGCAAATTTCCCTGTATTTCTTTATATCCGATTTTCATCCTTGGAAGTTCACTATAGCAACATAAAATAAAACTAAATGTATAGGAATTTCGACGAAACCAAAAGGATATTTCGTTATAAGCCGGATTCCTTATAGCGGGGTTCGAATGTATCTGTAAACTATTTTGAGCTTCTTTCTTTGTAATCCAAAACCTAAACGTCAATAGTAAAAAAAAAGTTAAAACTTTCTTGGCTGATTGACGGAAATTCAGAAAGCGCCGGTTAATGTGATCACGTTTGTTCACGGCTCTTTTGATAATATTAACCGAGTGATATCATTTAACGATGAGGAAAAATATGTTTTACAAGAGCAATGGAATATAACTAATTATAAATTTTATAACGGGTTTTCTTTTTCCTTCCCGCGGAGCCCACCAGCGGCCTAATGGTAAAGACGCTGAACACTGGTAGTCCGGTCCGAGGTTCGAATCCCGCGAACGGGCTGGCTGCATGGGAGTTTTCGTGGTTTTCCCCATGTGTAACGTGTATACAAGCCAGTTTTCCTTAGAAAGTCCTCCACGAAGGCATCCCTCCCTTTAGGCAGATAGCCCTCGTGTGCTTTGCCATAATTGAATAACCAACCTACCTTCCCGCGTGTCTTCGTAGTGTAACTAGAAGAAACCTCGGTAAGTACTCGGAAGGTCCGATATTCGAATCCCAGCAAGGACACTGCGCATTTTTCACGTTCCAACATCTATATAACCTAATAATTCAGCAGATTAATTAAAACTATATAAAAAAGGTATTTTCACAGCATTTAATTAGGAAAATATGAACTGCTCATAAGGTTTTAAGGTACAAGTTTATTTGTGAACTGTTTGTAATGTTTTTGGAAATTATTTGGCAGAGTCTGTGTTCCTGGCTTTAACATCCAGAGGGCATCGCTCATTTAAAGAGAACATGCTAATGTAAAGTTTAGAATCAGGCCAAAAAGCAACCTTAGTTTGACAGGAATATTTTCAGGGTAAACAAGAAATATGCAGAATTTTTTCTTCACCTGAAAAAGAGGGATTTGTGTCTGAATGCCTTCGAAACGAATGGAGTTGTTAACAATTTGCGTCAATCAAAGTTTTTTCCTTTTTTGCCTAAATTTAAGTAATTGTCTAAAATTAAAAAATTTGGCGACTTTAATCGCTTACTTTGTAACATTTCTCTGTTACTTGTCAATTTTGTGGTCTATTTTTGAACTTATTTGGCAACTTTCTCTCCTATATGACGACTTTACTTCAGTTTAAAAAATTTATTCTTTATTACTTTGGTCATATTAAGAGAATGGTTGAACATAATATCGGTGTATGTTCTATGTTTTCTGTATACAAACAGGTGGGACTTCGCCAACTCGATAGTAATATCCAAACCTCATTAACCGCTGACGCATTCCACAGAGTCTACTGTATACGATAATATAACTACATTTTATTATTAGGTAAAGATTTCTTCTGGTCTGATAGGAAAACACACAAACTGCAAAGTAAATGGTACTGTTTTCACCGCTTCGGACGTCTGAGATATTACAACCGACTAGGAAAATAAGTTTACATTTCACGTATGAAAATACTTATGGCAGGTTGTTTTCCTTCTAATGGTATTTTCAAATACACACTTCACTGTAACTGTAACCATCGTTGCAGCGGGATCATCTGTTACATGTGCGATGTCCTTGAAATGTCTCCTGTTTGCCGTTAGTCTTTTAAGGGTGTTTATCCTTTTGCGCAAACACAAGTTGTGGAAGTTTGTGCATGTTGGAATCGATAGTTACCTGAAGTTGAAAATACTATGATTAATTCTTTGAAGTTTAATAGAAATCTGTGTAGAATATTCATACGTTGGCTGCGAAAATAAAAACAAAAACTAAGGAAAAATATTACACTCCCAAATGTTATCACTAATTCATCACAAATGTTATCACTAATTCAGACGTATTTTTAATTCTTAGTGATAGCCACAACACTTCTGTCTATAAAAAAAAGCTAAAAAACCCAATGTGTATTCAAAGTTTAGAGCAGTGGCACCTCGGTACACGCTCGCTTTGAAATACATCCAACTCGATATGCGCCCTGATTGGACGTGAAAATTTTTGTTTGGCATGTACAACATTTAATTTTTGATGGTAATAAAGAAGATTTATCCGAAATTTTATCTATCATAAATTCAATTGATCCAGCCATCCAATTCACTCTTGAAATTAAATCTAACAATTCCCTCCCCTTCCTTGATATTCTTATAATCCGCAATGAAATTGGTTTTAGCACTACTGTGTACCGTAAACCCTTTGCAGTTTGTTTACCACCTCATGCTAAGTCATGCCACCCTCTTAAGCAAAAAATGGCTTCTTTTTACTATTATGTATTTCGCGCGCTCAAAGTTTGTTCCACAGAATCCTTGCTTACCAATGAACTTAATTATTTAAAAGCAGTTGCTATTGACCGAGGATTTTCTCTCGTGATCATTGATAAAGATGTTAAAAAGTTTTCAGATTCCCATCATAGAAGACATTCCACTGTTAGAAATAATATTAATGACCTTGTCGTGCTTCCATTTTATCCTTCTAACAGTTATAAGGTTGCGCGGATTCTCCACAAATTCAATTTTCATGTCAGTTTCTGCCCTATCAATAAAATTCACGGTTCGACTCTAAAACATTGCGTTTCTGACTTTAATTCTTGGGGAATTTATAGTAGTATATCGTGTCAGTGTGGCTTGACATATATTGGCCAAACAAAAAGAGCGTTGAAGTTTCGTATCAAGGAACATGAATCTTATGTCCGAAAGTGCGAAATTAACAAGTCTTCAATAGCGTATCATAGTCGGAAATTTAATCATAATTTTGACTTTGGATCTGCAAAAACTATCCAAAAAGCTTCTCCGTTGTGAATTGGATTTTCTTGAGGCTTTTCATATTCACAGAGATTTAGCATGTTTAGTGAACGATTTTAAGTCTAATCCAGTCCTTCCTAGCCCTTTTAAAATTCTATTAACATAATTCTTGATTATTATTTTTGCCGTTAGAAGGCGTTGCCTCCTCGCGCGTGGTTCTGCCCGAGGATATAAAAGGGCCGTTGCTGAGGTTTCTTTCCCTTTCTAGATCTTTTGTTCTCCTGATGAGGAGGGACCTGTGGCTGCCCTCGAAATCGATTGAGTGTTTTTGGTAAATGTACGCCAAATACAAGGTTGTTTCAGCGAATTTGAATGTACAACATTTGCTAGAAATCTTACTCAAGTTCATTGAGTCGCCACTACACTAGTTTCATATCTGATCTACGTATCTTTCGAGATAATGCCACAACTGCCCATAGGCGAAAGTATGCCTGTTGCTAATATTCAGTGAAATTTTTGTCAGTTGTTTAATAATGAGCTTTAAGAGAATTAATGAGCCTACTACGGTACCGAAGGGCCCGGGTTCGAATCCCGGAGAAGACATGGATATTTCTAAATGTATAGTGTTGGTGCGGCATGGCGGCACTTTGCGTGGATTGGTGGGAGAGGAAAGGGTTGGGAGACCCCCGGATCCCCCCCGGGGTGTTCTCTTTCAAAATTGGGGATAGAAAATAGAAGTCCAACCTCTCTTCGGAGTAGACTCTGGCAACCATTGTTCCGTGTGATAATGGACACGACAAACAGCAACAAGAGAATTAATGAGGAGAGTCTAGCAACGAAAAAAATGTTAGGATCAGTCTGGAGGTGAATGAAACGATTGTTAAAAAGTATGAAGATGGTATGCGTATCCGGATTAGGTTAGGTTAATTGAATATGGCAAAACCTCGACAGCTATCTACCTAAGAGAAGGAAAACCTTCGTAGAGGATGTTCTAAGGGAAACTAGCTCTTACACTTGGGGAAAACCAGGTAATGCAATCATGTAGCCAGGCCATTCTTCTGAGATGAAACCGAAGACAAGGCAAACTACCAGTGTTTATCCGTTTACCACTCGGCTACTGGTGGGCTATGGCCATCTGAGACTTGGCTGTTGCATATAGTGTGACGAATACGATGGTATCTACGACTGTGAAGCGCAAAGACGGTATTAAACCGGCTAACGTAGCGAAGGAGATGAAATCGATTACCGAATAAAGACCAGAGACGTCAGAGCATGTTGAAAATTGCTTTTGGCTTGGATAGCAGTAAAACATTTATCTGCAGTGTGATGCGCAGTGTTTTATTTATGTACAGTATATATTTCTTCCAATGCACTGGGATTATTTTTTTCTCCTCATTTCATACAGGGAAAGCTCGTTTGGTATAAGACCAAGGATCTGGAACTGAAACTGATACAAAATGAGCCGACGAAAATTTATTTTATTAGTGAAAATTTATTTATATTATTGTTTTCGTTTGCATTCATTCAGAGATACATTACTTGTGATATTACTTGCTGAACACTTAAATTATCGAAGCATGGTTACGGATTTGGATTTGAAGATTCTGTTTGCATTTATTCAGAGACACGTGACTTTCGAAATTATTTACGGAGCTCCTAAATTATCGAAGTATGATTATGGATTTAGATTTAAAAACTCTGTTTGGGAATGGGAGAAATAATGGAAAATAATACAATCAGTAAATGTTTACTTTTAAGAAATTTGAATTTTCAGCATTTAATAGTGTACTATGTGATATATATATATATGTATATATATAGAATAGCTTTCTAACTTAATTGGGAATATCCCTTTGAATTCTTGATTTTAATTAAATACATCCCCTCTTCAACGATTTGCGTCATCGTTTCCTATGCAGTGCAAAAGCCGTTGCCCATTCGCTACTCAGGATTGCAACAAAGAATCCGAGCATTTAAATACTCCCGCTACGCACTCTCTTTCGCCGCTTGCACTTGTCTGCTAATTCGCGTCTCTTCGCTAAGCTGTATTTTTCTACTTTTTGAAATATAAGCTGCGTATATAGAAATTGTGTGGCGCTTATGTCTCCCCAGTGGTGCATCAATCAAGGATATATCCTAAGAAATTAATAAATTATGTATTGAAATTTCCACGTTTGTCTGCAACTTCATCTTTCCATCTACGCAACGTCTTCAAGCTTTCTTCCATGATAGATCTTCTTTGCGTGCGAACTACAACTCTCTACAACGGTGGTCTCCAAACTTTGTCGACTTCCGGAACCCTTCGGAATACATCTGTAAATATATCTTAAAACAATGTTTGAAGTAGATCAATATGCTATAGATACTTTGTGTAAAGAAAATTAAAGAAAAGTATTTTATTTTTATTAAAAAAGTTTTAACACAAAAGTACTGTGATTTACTGATTAATAGCATTAACTCGGGGTCCCGGTGTCACCAACCCTTGCCTTGTATTAAGTGACAGAGATGCGCTTGCATTTTGGTTACATAAACTATCGAAGTCCAGCTGATCGATGTTATCTGCAGTCGCATTTTATATCCTACATTTAATTTGTTTCTACATTTTGCTTTTGTTGCCACACGCGTTGAGAAAGAGTTTTCACTTAAATACGTTGTTCCGAATGGCAATAAAATGTTCAAAGCTGAGTAAGAAACTTCTAGGTATTCTGCATGAATCTACTACTAAATCTTTAGGAGATGCTCTTCCTTAAATTTAGATTTTGATGTCGAATCTGTTGATATGTCGATACGCTGTTTCCCTTCCCTTCACCAGCAAGCCTTCTGATTTATCGTAGTACAGTAGAACTCCAATTAAACGAATCCATTGGGACCGGACGCCATTCGGATAGTCAAAAATTGGAATAATTGGATTTTTTCCGAAGAAAGAGTCTACGTACACTACGTACTGTACAATTAATTACTGTACTTTGAAAATGGGAAAAAAACTATTTTTAAACAAAAAGAGGTTTTAATTAATTAAAATGAAAAGGCAATACTTTTACGTAAATGTTGTATAGCGTACTGTGCAGTGCTTACAAGTGCTGAAAGTCGTTGCTTGCTGATAATCTCGGTCAAAGTAAGCTCTTTGACTGTCTTCATCCGTTTTCGGCAGCCAAGTCGCTCGTCCTCTGGATAGTGAGTAGTTGCATGTAGTCACATTCGAGCTGACTCTCTTTCTACTTCAACGCAGTTACAAGGCCAGCAAGCTCTTCATTAGGTGATGGTCTCGTGTCTGCTTCAACTTCGACATTAAAATTATCTTCTTCCTAGACACTTTCTTCTTTCACACTTTCAATGAGTTCATCATCATTTAGAATTTGAAATCCAGGGTCTGACGAATCCCACACCACCCATTCTGCTGTATCCTCAGCACTAATTTCTGAACATCCAGGAATTTCAAAAAAATATATCTTAATTACTCAAGTGAGATGTCATCCTTATGTTCGCCTGTCTCTTCTCTCTCCTTTTCTCGAGCTTCTTTTTTCTCCTTTTCTTCTCTTCTTCATTTGATTCTGAAAAATTCTGAAATTCTGAAAGCAATTCGGATAGTCGGAGTTCGGATAATTGGAGTTGTACTGTATTCGAATGGAGTTTCTATCCAGCCATTATTAGTTTCTTCTTCTGGGAAATATTCTTTCATAGTTTTGTTCAATTGAAAAAGGTGCTCCATTGTGTAATTTTTAATACTATCATCTAAATTCAATCCATTTTTCATCAGGAAACTGTTTAGGTTTTCAATGCATTGCATGTGATTCTCTTAGACATATGATGACTAAATGTTGAGTTTTAATTTTTTTATATCTAACGGCATATTCCAAAGACAATTGTAGACGGAACAAACAAAAATGAAAGAAAACAATCCAACTAAAATAGAGCCCACAATATAATCTATAAACGTATTTTACTCCCAATATCTCTCCCAAAGTGATTCAGTTCAGCATTAAGTGCAGGGCAACGACGCAGATGTGAAGCATCCATTTCCCCTCATGAAGGTTGCACAATTTACAAATTTGGTGTTGGGATAATGTTTATTCGATATAAATGTTTTAAAAGGCGTTCATGGCCAGGAACAAGCAGAAAAATAGCAAGGGGTTTCTTTCTAGGCCATAACGGAATGTCAAAAATTCTGTTAATCCATAGTTTACGACTGCTACTTTCGGTAACGTGTTTCCAAAACACTTCTCTGCAGTAATTTCTTATTATTCGTTTGGCCGTAGGGATGTAGTTGTCACTCATTTGGAGAATATTAGCCTCTTTCTTTGCCAACAAATCTGTCCTATATTTTCCATGAAGGCCACAATGTGATGGTATCCAGTGTATGACAACTTCTTTGCCATCTTTAACTAAGTTGTTCAGTAACTGCAGACATTTTAAAATATCAACAAACGGTGGTGATTCAAAAGAAGAAACAGCTAGAAGAGCAACTTTAGAATCAGTATTGATAAATTATGACAACCTTTAAAAAATGGTCAAAGTAACATTGGAGTTGGGGTAATGCTACATGTATGGCCGTCATCTCAGCATCAAAAGCAGTCCTGTTCTTTCCAAGAGGATTATAAAATGAAAAAAGCTTAGAAATGATGCCAAAGCCGGCATTAATACTGTCCGCAAACACAACGCCATCCGTAAACACATGTAGCCATTCACTCTCAGAATATAAAACATTAATGGTTTCCAAAGACATAGATTTTAAAATTTTGTCACTTGTTTCTTTTTTGAGGATTTCGTGTAACAGATTAATTCTGACTACATACTTTATAAATTCTAGTTCTTTTAGGAAGCATACACTATAACAATACTATTAAAGAATTATCTTCTAGCTTTGTGAAACAGAACAAAAGTCAGAAGAAGGGTGTATAAGACTTTTAATTCGAAAAAAACTTAACAATTACCCAGCTTGGGTTTACACAAGCCAAACACTTCAAGTAACAATTAACAAACTCAAAATGTGACAGATTACCCTAACGGCTCACAGGTAAATTTAACACGCAGCAAGGCTATGGTTTCTAGAAAACCGAAAAGACAAAGCCAAATGGCTAGAAGCACTCAACGCCACTAATTCAAGTCGCTAATAATCGCGGCACAACGTGGACTGGAATAGGCAGACGCGCTTTTAAACTAACTTCCGAAACTCTTGCTTAAATAGCACTTCTTTCTATCCTGAATCCTTCTTTCTATCCTAATCTGAATAAACGCTCGCTGTCTCATTTAATTTCTCGCATTAAATGCGTGGGTGAAAAGAGAGTAATAGGAACTTAAAATGAACTATTAATTTGTAGAGACATTAGACAGTAGGTATTTTTTGAAAGCAGGAGAGATGAAAAATGAGCAATACCCTCGCCGAGACTCGAACCACGGACCTCTCGAATACGTGTCGAGCGTGCTGATCACTACACCATAAAGGCATGCGAAGAAGGCGGGAGAAATACCTTATATGCTCCATCTTTTAAAGGGCGACTGGGGATTAGGGGACTCATTCACCAAATCCTGGTGGTGGAGAATCATCATCCACCACCTTTTAGCTCGGGCGCCACTGTGGAGTCACCAGGATTTTTTTTAATCAGCAGAGAGAAAAATGAGCAATGCCCTCGTCGGGACTGGAACCGCGGACCTCTCGGCGCCGAAGGCGCTGACTACTACAACACCACGAAGGCATGCGAAGAAGGCGGGAGAAATACCTTGTAAGTTAAAAATGAATAGATAAACCTCACAACTTTCTTAAGACACTGTGGTTTCGCAAAATTTTAGCTTCCTATCTCTGGCGGAAAAGACTGACTGAATAAAAACCATTCTAATTTTATGTTTTCTCTCCGTCAGCAAAAGAGTTTCAAAACTAATCTATAACTAAATATATCTTCGTATTTTTTAGTTAACAAACATTGGTCAACTATCGTAAGTGTTTTATAATTTTCTTTTCTAATTTTTGACTCACAGAACCCTGGAGTTTGACTCTTGGAACCCAGTGTTCCATGATACACAGTTTGAAGACCACTGCTGTACAACATTTCGGCCATGACTAAAAAGTGAACCGGTTTTATCTGCCTCGAAAACTACGATATCAGATACATGTTCTAACGGTTTTTGAAAAACAAATTGCAGTAATAAATATGTAGAGTGATTAAGATATTTTTTAATGCCGGAAAGATGAAAAATTAGCAGTACTCTCTCCGGGACTCGAACCTCAACCTCTCAAATACGCCCCGAGTGTCTAACCGTTACCCCACGAAGACAGGCTTGAAAATGGAAAAAATTCCTTATATACTCCTGACGTAGCCTTTTATTACCATAAGACCAACTTGTTTGGTTAGGTAGGTTGGGCTGCGCCCACTTCTGATAACTTATATACTCCTCCTTTTAAAGGGCGATTGGGGATTAGCGGACTTAACCGCCAAAACCTACCGGTGAAGAATCGTCATCCACCACCTTTTTAGTTTGGGCGCCACTGTAGAGTCATTAGAATTTTTTTGAAACAGGTGACATGAAAAATAAGCAATCCCCTCACCGGGACTCGAACCTGGATCATTCTAATACGCGCCAAGTGTGCTAACCGTTACACCACGGAGGTATGCAGAAAGGAGGGAGAAAATAACTTACAAATATAATAAAATAATAATATTATAAATACTTCACCAGATTTCAAAATTCTGCTACGTGATTTTGGTTTACTTTTTGTTTAGTAATTAAATTTCTTTAGCAATCCAGAAGCTCCAAATATTCCCTGTTTATTATTACAGAAGACACTTCCAAAACTCGCTTAACTAGCAAAGCAAAAAAAAAATTATGCATCCTGTAGTTCTTAGACAAATCTTTAAATTGGTCCAGAAATTTTCTCCGTCTTAATATATCACTTTATTAAATGACAGACAACCGCAGTGAAAATCTGAACCGTAATTATTAATCAGAATGATTCATTTTTCTCCTGCCGTTGACAGTTAAGTTAATAAGTTCGTGTTCGATATGGAAGTGCAACCGCTAAGTGTTATTACAAGCGCTCTTGATTTAAGTGGTTTCGGTAGCAGTCTTTGCACACAGTAATTTTGTTTCCGTTTAATAATGAGAAAATGGTTCAATGACCTCTAGGGTCTAATCCTGTAAGTGTTCGAAAGAGACGGAATCTGGTTTCAAGGAGGAAAGTGAAGTTTTCACAAATCAACTCCCAGACAAAGCATAAATTTTGGATTTAGATATAAATTAATTATATTTAATTGAACACGTATTTATTTAAAATAATAAATTATAAATAATTAAGCATAATGCATATTTGCAGATAATTAAAAATTACTAATTTATTAATTAAATTGTAACATTTTATTTGGAAACTTTTTCGTTTCTTTCATTTTTCATTTTAGAGCTAACCCGAAATACCTTATTCTCCTTTTTTTTCCTATCGTCCTAAAATCAAGAGAATAAATTATGCCCATAAAATAATTTTCAAAGAACACGTTTACAGTAAGAATTTAACTAATGAAAAGCAGTCGTGTACAAACTACAGGTAATTATCACAATATTATTCCCTTGAAAGAAACCTAACACTGCAATATCTAATACGATATCTTCATTTCTATATTTCCCTTAACTTTAATCTCGAGCTTTCTTATCATCGTCTCTGCTACGCCTTAGGCCTCGAATCATCTATAAATAATGGTTTGATTTGGTTTAGTTGAACATAGCAAAACTCCCGAGGGTTGCCTGCGTAAGGGGAGGGATGCCTTCGTGGAGGATTTCTAAGAAAATATTACACATGGGAAAAATCACGAAAACACACATGCAGCCAGCCCGTTCGACGGGATTCGAACCCATAGGTAAACTACCAGTGTTCAGCAATTTTACCTCTCTGCTGTATCCATAGATAATGAGGGAAGGTGAATGTACAACCGACTTGGAAAAATCATGGACCGAATGTCGGTCTTCATGGATCATGGACCGAATGTCGGTCGGAAAAATCATGGACCGAAGGTCGGACCGAATGTGTTTACTTCGCTGTGATAGGTAGGTTCTATTTTAAAGGCATAAAGTTTACCAGTTAGAAGGTAGAGGTTCGGTGTGACCTTCGCAAGTAGTTTGAAAGGCTTTGTTACTAAGAGGAAAACAATTACTGTATGGGCGAATCCATTTTAAAATTTAGGGAAATTTAGGGATTTCTGAATGCATTGAGGAAGAGGAAACTCAAGTGAATATTTCTCAAGTTTTCAGAAGAGGGGTTAGAGAGGCGAATATGCGAGGAAATACGGTAAAATTTTCTTTATTGCAATCATATAATTATTAATAAATTATTGATATTAGTCATGAATTAATCCATTCCCAAAGGAAAAGAATTACTAGTTTGATTAGCTAAAATAGTGCTTGTAACGATAAAAACATTGTTTCTCCGCCCTCGAGTTCCAGAGTAGGCGTGTATGTAATTGTTCGTCCCTTCCTAGGAAGTAATTTTCCCCGGTGGCCCATCTATTAGATGCTTCCTCAATAACGTGGTCGCCATTTCCGGCTTTAGTAGCGGCCAATCTTAAATCGGTTAAGTGCTCACCAGTAGAAAGAAACAATAAAAATATATGGTACTTACGTATTATCTCGCTGACCGCTGGTGAAAATTTCGGCAACAGTCGCCAGTCGTTACTGCAGAGTTTTAAAGGACGCAGTCATTAATAATTGGCGCCAAACAGCGCTCCTTGCTTGGTCAAAGGGATAATACGAAAGTACCTGGAGATATGTTATTAGGTATTGTAATATTAACATTACTATGCATTCTTACTGGAATTTAAATTTCTTTTAAATAATTAATATTGTAATAGTAACCGATAGTTTACGTTTGAATACTTGTCATTTATTATCTTCTTACAGCGAGTATGTTTTTCAATAGTTAGATGATTCGCATAATTTCCCCTCTCCAATTCCTTACGTAAAAGAAAAGAGAGGAAATACGCGAGTGAATAGGGTATTAATTTCGTAGAAAAGAGTTTTTTTATTTTTTACTATCATATAGAAAACTCTTATTAAACAGCATTTTCTTTAACGGCCAAAATAATCCAAATCCAAATAAAATGTCGAAGAGCATAATAGAATTCCGTAAGCTTAAAAAATGCTTGTTTAAGAGTTTACCTTACGTTCGCTTAATTAACTATGGCAAAGCGCACGAAAAGTTTCTCCTACGGAATGTCTTTGTGGAGAATTTGTTACAACTTATATCACTTGTCTCACACTAACATCAGGTTAAGTCCACTAATTTTGTCGTGGTGAGTAGGCCAGGATTGTATCTGTCGTTGGCATGAGCTTTGAGCGCTTTATAGTATGACTTTGCTCAGTTCTGCCCCAGTTTTGAAGGATAAGCTCAAGCAACTCACACCCTCTCTTGATTATTATCTCTTGACTCTTGATTATTATCGGGGGCCAACGATACGGCAGCCAGCAATGCTAATCACTGTAACGATCAAGGCAGCTCATGGACGATTTTCTACACATTATATCTCCCACGCGGCAGTCGTTTATTCTACTGGCTCGGATCTGCACCTTGGCAGTCTCGGCATCGGGTTGTAAAAAAACGAGTTGGCGGTTTTACACGTCTAGCTGAGAGATAACTTGAAACGAAACTTCATTGACCTAGGCTGCGGATGTTGGCGTAAGGTCTTTTCTGTGGAACACGGCAGCCTGCGTAGTTCTGTGAGAGCATTTTGACGACTAAGTCAGATCTTCAGGACTTCTTTCGCGCTTCCCCCCACTGGGATCCCTGAGCACAGGGAAGGGCGTCGGCGTGTCTCAGGAGGCTAACACAAGGTTATAGAGAAATATTTTTAAAGTCTGCCTTTTCGGATTAGAGCCCCAGGCGGGAGCATGATTAACGTACTTCCTACCTCTTGAGAAACTTCGACTAACCACCCACCCACTGCCAAACTGGAGGCTCCTTAGTTGAGATTGGTCCATATAGGCGAAGCACGGAAGGCAAACATTATTATTACACGTTATATATAGCGAAAATTGCAAAATCTTTCATAAGCAGCCCGTTCGCTGGGATTCGAACTCGGAAGGAATAGTGTCAATAATATTCCCCATTTTTCTACTTATTGTCTAAGGGCGTGTATGTGTAAGGACCGCACTTTTGGATCCTACGAATGTTCATGGTACATCACTTCCGTTGGCGCTTTTGAAATATTTTCATACAAATATACGTATTTTTGCGAGCGTACGGATTCGTGATATATTGAATGCACACAGAACTGATGACAGCTTGATAAAATTTATTTTTCCAAAAACACTATACAGCTCTGGACCCACTTCAAACCACTAAGAACGTTAAACACAAAGCAATTTAAATGGCCTCAAATTCGTAAACGTGTACAGTAATCTCTCAATACTGAATACTCTAAGCTCTCAATACTCTGAGCTGCACTCTGAACTAAACTGATGCTCTCTTCTGTCTTATATAGTTCTTCTCCTTCCGCCAAGAATTTTCTGTTAGCTTCGATTTCTTAAAATTGGTGGAAAGCATACACAGTTATACTTTCATATGGCTGGCTACAGTTAAAATTACGTAGAAATCGCACCAGTGAAAGCTACACGGGAATCGGACCAAACCTGGCACTCATTTGGCGAGAAAAATTAGTTGCCAAAACCATCGCCTGCTTGGCTCTATCTTGCCAAATTGATGAAATAGCCTTTGACATCGATGTTAAATAGGCTTACTCCACGTAACCTGTTCGCATTCTGAGG
Organism: Stegodyphus mimosarum; assembly: GCA_000611955.2. Lineage (NCBI taxonomy): Eukaryota > Metazoa > Arthropoda > Arachnida > Araneae > Eresidae > Stegodyphus > Stegodyphus mimosarum. The sequence goes on along the minus strand of KK118801.1, from coordinate 438,931 downwards.
CCTTTCATGTTAGATTTACCGGGATTTGAAGTGAACATTGAAGGCAAGGAAGGAACAAGGAATGAAAAGGAGGACAAATGCGTCATGCCTGTCTAGAAATAGTGTATGAATGGATAATAGAAGCATGGAATGAAATTAAACCCGACATAATTCACAAGATATAATTCACAATCTAGATAATTGGCGATAATATATATATAAGATATAATTCACAATATAATATATATATAAGATATAATATAATTCACAATATAATATAAGATATAATTCACAATATAATATATATATATATAAGATATAATTCACAATATAATTAATATTATAATTCACAATATAGATAATATATATATAAGATATAATTCACAATCTAGATAATTCACAATCTAGACAGGCGTCATGCCTGTCTAGAAATATGTAGTGTATGAATGGATAATAGAAGCATGGAATAAAATTAAACCCGACATAATTCACAAGATATAATTCACAATCTAGATAGAACGGAAAGAGGATTATTTATTTATGGATCAGAGTAACAGGGATGGTGAAGATAAAACAGAATTCGATGATGTGCCTGAAGATATAATGGAAGACGAATGTGTCGAACTTTTCATTTTATCAGATGAGGAAATTTCTAGGTTCATAAGGACTGTAACTTCTTTTAAACAAACAGCGTTTAGGTGCATGTAGGAATATAATTTTTTGTACCCTCATCGTTTCCTTATTTTTAAATGTGTCATTTTTATATCCGACATAACAGCGCACACGCATAAATTTCGATCTTATATTTTGTATTAAATGTATGTGGAATATGCGGTACACAAAATTCATAACAGTATTAAGCGCTACTATAAATGATCTACTTGATCAATAATAGTCAATCCTTATTGAACAGTATTAAACATGGTAAGATTTACGCTGTGTAAATGGGATACGTGTCCTGGAATGCACTATAAGGAGCTGGATGCACGGGAGTTTTCGTATTTTTCCTCATGCGTAATTCCTGTTTTCTTCTAAAATGTCATTCATAGAAGCATCCCTTCCGTTATACAGTCAACCATGGAATGCCTTATCATAATCAGATAAATACTAATCAGAAGAAACTTTACGGAATCTTTCTATAGTATTTAAGTTAGTAAAATTTTGTTTCTTCCTTTCAGTTCCATACATTAAATTAAAAACAGGAATACAATTTCAGGCTTTCTATTTTAGCTTTATAGGTCTCTCTTCAAATACCATAAACTAAATATTGTCCATTTATCTGAAAATTCATGCTACAGAACTGCTATAAATTTTCGTTGCTTAATTAATTGTTAATTAACAATTCCGTTTGCTCAATAACAGTATAAAACAAACGCGAATAAAATGCTTAACATCCTTCAGATTCAAAGATTTTGAAGCCGTCTTTATGTTTTGCAATTCATAAGTTGAATGTGTTTTGAAAATACATAGTGTGTATTAAAGGAAATTACAATATAAATATTAACCAATTGCCGTTCAGACGATAAAGTAGTCGGCGACTCTGACCGTGGCCGCCACGCTAAATCGAGTTTCACAACTGAAATAAAAAAATTTCACAATTATTAAAAGTCATATTTCTATAAAGCGTCATAAAGGTGTTCAGTCAAATTAAACGATCCTTTATCGTCAAATTTATCTAAATTGCAACATCATAACCTTCACTTGTTATCAGTAGTTCTTAATAGCTTTAGACTGCAGACACAAAAATAACGATTTTAGCTTTGTAATGTTAATTATTCAGGGCATATTAAAGCTAAATAAGGTACAAAGGTAAATGTATGATAATAAAAACTACAGAACATTTTTTAAATAACTAATAAATTTGATGGCAAAACATTTCGTAAAAGCTAAATGAGTGGCAGATATATTTTCACAATGAAACAAAAAATATCGTTATTACTGTTGTTGCAAGTTCTATGTTATGTTTCATTGCCTTTCATTATAAAAAGAATGTAACAGTGATATATCGCACTTCAGATGAACCCGCATTTAAAAAAAGAATGGTTTTAGTTTAAATTATTTTTGTCATTTAAAAATACAATTTATAATAGAAATAATTCAAGATTAAAAATATGCATTTGTGATGTTTCGTAAGTACATTAAAGTCGTTCTTACTGTTGCATCAGAATGACTTTTCACAGAATTATTACCTTTACTTTATACCTAGAAATATCGTATTCTTAATAGAATTATTATCTTGACTTTATATCTAGAAATCAAATCAGTAAATGAAAAGCAAAAAAATAAAAATCAAGTAAGTGCATTCAGAGACTCTCTAAACTTTATAATATATCCCTGAATAGAAAATATATTTTCATTGTTAAAAACAAAAAAACTTCTAAATTCTTCTAAATTTAAAATAACAGCTTTTTATACTTAGTGATTTACATTTGCAAGAAAGTTCTGCTGAGAGTCCTTTAATATCTCTTCTGGAATCATCGCTTGAGTAAAGATTTAATTTGCCACGAAATGCAAGGCCTTAGTAATAAGATTATGGAAATTAAGAAAAATTTTATAAAAAAATTATATGCACATAGCAAGAATTAAATGAAAGAATTTGGTGTATCCTTCATAGGCTTGAGTTATCTTTCAACGTATAAACATCGCAGAAAATAAATAAAACCATTTGCATATAGAAGATTAAAAACAGGAATAAAAGTTACTTCATTTCTAATATTAAATAATGAAGAATCTGTATGTATGTATAAATGTATTTATGTAGGTATGCATGTACGTATTTAGGGCAACTAGAGCCACCACATTTTGAACATGCCCTACCTAGGCAGATAGGTCTCGTGTGCTTTGCCATAATTAAATAAAACCAAAACCAAACCGTTGCCATTCGGTAAAATGTGAGGTATTTATTTCTGAATTTTAATCAGAAACTCCCCTATTTAAAACCAATGTGTTGACATTTCCTGAAATGAAATAATTTTATCTTCCACGTGCCAACGTATTGTCCTTCAGCAAAGCACAAAGTGTTAAACTTTCAAATTTAATCTGTTACTTAATAACAAACCAAGCGATTTAAAAGCAATAAACTAGTTCTTAATTAGAAGAAGATTTTTTTAAAATTTCTAATGAAAGGCACTAGCCATTATATGCGCTGGAAGGGGTGGTCAGTTTATAATGGAGTCACCTCCTATAAAGGGACGGCCATCGTTGCCTCCTATAAAGGGACGGACAATTTACACACATGCCTTTTCCGAGATTCGAACCTGGCCCCTTCGGTACGGCAGTCAGAATTACTAACCAGTGTCTCTTTGGGGCGACAATAAGAAGAAGATAATATAGTAAGAATATTTTAAGATAGTAAGATATTTTGATACTTGGGTCTTGTATTGTCCAGCCCACCAGGAAAGTTGGGTACTGTCAAATCAAAACAGTTGGCGGAGATCCCTCCGAAGTTCCCCCAATCGTTCCTGCGGAATTCTGAAGAAACTGACTTTTCTTTTTTAAATTAACAATTAGTATTCGACTCAATTTTTTTTCGCTTTATAAATACTTTTGTCTATTTCTACTATTTTATCAGACCTTCCCGTTTTAACGAAGGCTCTTTTTAGAACACTAAGAGTACAAATTTCCCCTAGATAATTGCTCCAATCTACACTCCTAGACAAATAAAAAACGACGTACCACGAAGGAGTTATCCGAATGGGACGAAAATCGGTGGAAGTGATGTACATGTACAGAAAAACAAATGGTTACAGTTTGAGAAAAATTGGATGATTTATTGAAGTGATAGAGCTTGACAAAGTGAAAAAGTCAGTAACGCGTTTGCCCACGTCTGGCCCTTATGCAAGCAGTTATTCGGCTTGGCATCGATTGATAGAGGTTGCGGATGTCCTCCTGAGGGATATCGTGCCAAATTCTATCCAATTGGCGGGTTAGATCGTCAACATCCCGAGCTGGTTGGAGAGCCCTGCCCATAATGCTCCAAACGTGCTCAATAGGAGAGAGATCCGGCGACCTTGCTGGCCAAAACAGATCCGGCAAGCACTAAGGCAAGCAGTAGAAATATGTGAAGTGTTGGGGCGAGCATTAGCTTGCTGAAATGTAAGCCCAGGGTGGCGTGACATGAAAGGCAACACAACAGGCTTAGAACTTCGCCGACGTACCGCTGTGCTGTAAGGTCGCCACGGTGACAACCAAAGGGGTCCTACTATGAAATGAAATGGCACACCAGACCATCACTCCTGGTTGTCGGCCTGTCTGCCGGAAGACAGTCATGATGGTAACACACCTCTGTCCGGAGCGTTTCCAGACTCGCCTTCGCTGATCATCGGGGCTCAGTTCAAAGCGGGACTCATCACTGAAGACTATTCTGCTCCAGCCGATAACATTCGAATGCGAATGAGCCCGACACCACTGCAAACGGGCTTGACGCTGTACAAAGGTCAATGGTAGTCGGCGCAAGGGGCGCCGTGACCTCAGCCACCTTTCTGTGAGCCGTCTATGAATGGTCATTGAAGCACTAGTTGCACATACAATCGATGATAATGATGCATCTGTGGCTGTGAATGCCGCTCTGACGATTGCTCGGTCTTCACGTTCTGTCGTTTCTCTAGGCTTACCGCTTCCTTCTTGACGCTATGTGCGACCATGGTCCACCCATTCCTGCCATTCTATTTGCCGATAAGACCAACCGGCTTCTTTGAGCCCAACTGCACGACCTTTCTCAAATTCTGACATCTGCGCATATCGTTCGCGCACCTGTATGTTATGTCAAAGTTACATAAAACGAAAGCGCAGATTTTATGATTATGCTAGGCCACACTTATTGCAGATATGAATATTCTCTTAGACAGCTAGCCGCGCAAGCGATTAGTTATTAAATAATGAAATATATTTATGTACGTACTTATGTATATATCTGTGTATGTTTTTCGCGTTGTGGAATAGCGATGGCAGATAGAGCCATCAAATTTTGAAAAAATGTAGACCTTTGCTCGAAAATATGCATTTCGAAGCCCAAATTTTGAGTTTCGAATTCATTTATTTCATATTTTGTGCATATTTAGTGAACTTTTGATTAACAAACTAATCGATTTAAAATTTTAATGTGTTCTCAACCGGGGGGGGAGGGAATTTCACGGTTTCATGAAGGATGCGATGAGCCTTTTATTTAGCTGTTAAGTATTTAGTTTTAGTTTATGGATATAAAAACTACGTAGACTCATTATGTTCACCGATGCAGAAGACTTCAAAAATGTATAATATCCTTGCCAGGATTCGAACACTGGACCTCCCGACTGCTAGCCCAACGTGCTATCCAAGTTACACCGTGAAGGCAAATAGAAAGGAGAAAAGCTTTGGTTTGATTTAGTTTATTATGACAAAGCCCACTAGGGCTATCTGCCTAAGGGAAGGGGTGCCTTCGTGGAGAGGGAATTGGACTCGTATACACATTACACACGGGGAAAACCACCGGAATAGAGAAAGAAAATACCTTATAACTATTTCATTCAAATTTTGATATTTATCAATATTTTCCATAGTTTTCGGGTTTAATTTAAACAAGTTAAAAAGTAATTTAAATTTAATAAAACGGATATTTATTTATTTATTTATTTATTGAGGTTTGGCAAGGAGAAGAGACGATAATCGCCAAGCAATGGCGAAAGGTGCTTAAGGTTAAAAGGTTGCACTATACCGATTATAGCAGTTGGCATAGATACGTACAATTAATAAACTTCTACAATTGTAGGAGAAGAAATTAATGGAAATGGCTTGAGTTCAGACTTTTATACTTCTGCTGGCAATATCTGTGCATAAATTATTTTTCTTCCTTGTACGATGTAACAGAAGTAGTGTAAACGGCAAAAAAATTTTGAGTATCATATGTCACTGAAATATCCATTTGACCGTTCCTGAATCCATTTTGTCCATTTTTTGGCCAGGCATCTGTAGGCACGGACGGAATAAAGGATTTTGTTTTCAAATGGATCGCAAAATGGATTTAACATGGAATCAAAATGGTATTATTCGTGACGTGTACATACGTACGTACGTATGTGGAGACATAATCCAAACCGATGAGCCGTAGAAAGTTGAAACTTTGTATGCGGGATTGCTGTAATATTTAATTGTGCATTCCTTTTTTATTGCAATCTGTAGTACCAAAAGTGTATATATATATACACTCATGGACAAAAAAATTAGCGCACCAAGAAGGAGTCGTCAAAATGAAACGAAATTTTACATACGTAATGACTGCTTTGATGTAAGTAAATGATAAGGAAATCAAAGAAAAAGGATAATTTATTTCAGAGAAAAATTCAAAAGAACGGAGGAGTTAATATTCCGTTGGACCCCCTCTAGCGCGAATGCACGATGCGATACGATCGGGCATTGAGTCATACAAGTTCTGTATGATGTCTTGAGACATTTCGTCCCATATTTGCTGTAACCTTGCCTCTAGTTCGTTCAAACTCGTGGGATGCCCAACTCGTTGTCCCAAATGATCCCAGATATGCTTTATTGGAGACAAATCTGGGGATCAGGCAGGACAAGGAAGGGTAGTAACAGTGCGGAGAGAGTCTTGTGACACCTTTGCCGTATGAGGCCGAGCATTGTCTTGTTGAAAAATGGCTCCTGGGAGCCGTTGCATGAATGGCAACACATGTGGTTGCAGGATTTCATGAACATAGGGCTGTCATGGTGCCACGGAACAATACTAGGGGTGACCGTGTATTGTAAGCAATGGCACTCCATACCATCACACCAGCTGTGGGAGCGATGTGTCGTTGTACAGCAAAGGCAGGATTGAGACGTTCACCACGGGCTCTCTACACACGAACACGATTGTCATCACTGCCGAGATTGAATCTGGATTCGTCGCTGAAGACGACCTGGTTCCATTCCGCTGCAGTCCAGTTTCCTCATGCTCGACACCACTCCAAACGAAGGCGTCGATGGGTGGGCATCAAGGACAGCACACGTAATGGGTGCCGCGATACCAATTGCCCTTCCGCCAGGCGCCTTCGTATGGTTCGAGAAGACACAGGGGCCCCTAGTGAAGGTACTACCTGTGCCTGGATGGCGGCCGATGAAGCAGTTGTCTGTACGCGTGCATTTCTTACAATGTGGCGGTCTTCTCGACGACTGGTCTGTCGAGGGAGTCCTGAGCCTGGTCTTCGTGTACATGACATCTCTCGGGTCCACTGGTCCCAACACCTCCTCACAACACAATCAGAACGGAATAATTGTCGAGCTACTCGCCTAGCTGACCACCAAGCTTCCATCATTCCAACGATTCTCCCCCTCTCAAACTGCGACAACTGCTTATATTGCCTTCAAACACGGCGTAATGGCATGCCTACCTCAGCTCTTCCTTTGTAAATGATTCAGCACACTCAAACAAAGCTTTGGTTACCTGTTTTATACTCCACAGAGTACGACGTTCAACGCCCTCTACCGGCTATACGTAATGGACAATCACGCTGCATTTCTAATGATTTGCATATCTCCTCGACATGTACCTTCATTGCAAGTTTCGTTACAATCCCGCAATTATTTCTTGGTGCGCTAATTTTTTTGTTCATGAGTGTATATATTCAAACCCCCCTCCTACCTAAAGTCCTCATTTGGCCTTTATATCGTTGGTCGTAAAAGTATCCTTTTACTTTATCGAAAATTTTCCATTTCTGGCAGTTTCAAAACTCAAATAATCAGCTTGAGACAAATAAGGAAAGCACTCTTTTAATGTGGTCTCCCGGTTCGTAAACTCATATTAGGGGAAGTTTTATACTCGTTTTGACCCCCGTAGTTTGACTCCCGTACGACAAAAATAGAACGGGATATTTAATTTCAAAATTTGCAATTTTTGATGTCAGTTAATTCAGTTAGTATAGTTGGGAGAAAATAAGTTTGAATGAAGTGCAGCAAAAAATGTGTATAATTTAATGTGTAATTAGTATGAAAAAAAATCATGATAAGCTATTACTTAAAAGAAGTTCATTCCTCCAAAATACAAATATTATTTCGAAAAAATAATGAACAACTGCCATTAAGAAACTTTTATTCTAAATAAGTAAAAAAAAAATAGTGAGAAAATCTTGGTAAACCATAATAAATTTGTATTTTCTACCTGACTGGAAATCGATAAGATCTAACTGTCAACGGAAACATGGGTTTCACAATAATGCGCTTTTAAAAAACTTTTTGTTTCTTCTGTCTTTGTTATCTTACCAGATATCAACTCAAAGAAAATCATTGTCTTCTTAAACACTTTTCCTTTCATACAATGTTTTATCCGCACACGGAAGTCATTTCCAGAAATGACTTCCGTGTGCAGATAGAAACATTGTAATGCATTTACTTAAGGAAACTTCCACTGTCTCTGGGGTTCTCACAGGCCTTCAGATCGATTTGTTTACTCGGGTATTATAACTAGGCTGTATACATATAACTATATAATCTGACATGAATCCTTTTACCGCAGTGATACCATTTAATGAATATTGCATGGATGTATAACTAGGTCACAGAATCCCAGAAGTAACGAAATGGTAATACGATAATCTGAAGATACGAAGTTTTGTTGCTATATAACAGGAAAAAGCATTATTTGATCTGCATTACTTAGTATACTCCAGTCTATTCACAAATACTGTGTAAGGATTTATTTATTTTTGTCTAATCAGTTATTTTATAATTAAGATACAATAACACGCCGAACAAATATTAATTTAGAAGTCAAACAACAAAAAATCAGTGTTATGTTTTCAAATTTTCACAGGACTAGTTTCGATGTTTTCACCGAACCACTTTCCTCAGCTGCAAAAGAGCAAATGAACGAGATAAGATATAATGGTTAGATAAGATAAGATAAGAAAGCCTGGACAGGAGACAAGCTACTGGCGCCATCTATTGATGAAACCAGAACTAAAACATAATTCTTTAAAGGCTGAAGGCAAAAAAGGATTGGAATTAGAGTTATTAACTAGAAAAGAAAGATTTTTTTGAATGTGAAATGCCTCTAGAAAATCCAATTCACCAATGGAAGATGTTTTTTGAATAATTTTGGCAGCAAAAAAAATGGCTGCTGAGGATGGTGGTTCGGTAAAACCATCGAAACTAGTCCTGTGAAAATTTGAAAACATAACGCTCATTTTTGTTGTTTGACTTCTAATTTAACAGTTATTTTATATTAAATATCTTTACTGTCATTCTACTTTTCCGTTTTCCTGCCAGAATGTTAATTTTACGTCGCGCTATTCACTAGGCTCAGAAAGAGATGGTATTTAAAAGGAAGGTTTCAAACTGTTTAATCAAAACTTGTTCCGCCTGCTCAAAGCCACGTTACTAGTTGAATTTTTACGATAGCGTTAATGTCTTTCGCCTTAATGTTCTTGTTAGTAGGGCTTGTCACATCAGTATACATAATTGTTTTCGTGCGAAATGGGCTTTTAAAGAAGCAATGGATGGAAGGCTATGTGTGTGTTATTTCCACAGAAAGTGACTGGTATCTAGTTATTAAGAAACGCTGTGAAAACCATGGTTTTTTTTATATTTAAAGCTACGATAGATAATACTGTGAACAAGGAAGAAAAAAACGTCAACGTTTTGGCTTCAAGTAGAAATATTGTTCCAAATACACATTCAAGGAAAAGACAGAATGTTTCGAATGTTGCTAAGGTAAGATCTTTAATGTTAGAAGAAAATCCTCCAATGCAAAGGGCAGTTACAAAGACATCAAAATGCTCAATTTCAAGTAAAGTGATTAATGCTGATTTGAATCTTAAAAAGGGGGAAAAAACCTAATGTGCATAATTTCTCTCCACAACATATCACCGAACGCAGAACGCGCTACAGAATTCTTTATGAGAAGCACTTATCTGAATAAAAATGGGAAAATGTTGACACAATAGATGAACCTCGGGTGTATTTAAATGAATGGAATAAAAAGAGATCCATTTATTATCATCAAAGAGGAGAAAAAAGTCTTAAAACATGGTTCAAAAAATCTAAAGAAAGTTTTTCAAAGGGATTTATGATTGTCACTGGTTTTCCATATAATGACAAATTGAAAATAAAAACAATGTATAAAAATATTTAAGATCAACTCGACATATTATCAGAAACATATTTTATATCCAATTTTCAAATACGAAATGTTTTCTCTTTAAGCACTTCTTTAACTTAAAATTTCTTTAACCACTGCACCATCAAGCAGTAGAACTGCATCAAGACAAAGCAAGCAACCACACTTCAAACTACTCAACTAATTTCATCAAGAAATGGAACAGGAAACGGCTGTGAAGGCCACACCGTTCACTCATATCCCTACTAAATCTCCTGATTTATTACCGATGGATTTTGCACTTTCGGACTTTTAAAATGCGGATTGTTAAAATTTCGACCTGCAACCTCCCTTTGTAAAACTGTTCAAGAGGGATGGGATAAAATACCTATTCCGATACTACAAAGGCTTTACTGTCTTGGACATTACGGTGCAGAAAGATAGTAAAGAATAAGGGTTATCAAACAGAACATTTAAAACACAAAACTTTAGGTAAAACTGTCAAGACTGAGTGTTCGGTGCATACTCTTGGCGAACATATTCGTGAAGTAAACAAAGTCCTGATCTTGAACAGGGAGCTGAATGCAGCTATGTTCTGTGGGAGAAAATTGTGGTTAAGTGGTAGATTGACTGCACGTAAGAAGGATTTAAAATCCTCTTTTATTAAACCACCATTATATACAGCCACTTCCCAACTCGGGAGGGATAACAGAGAATAATGACCACTTGGGTCTAAACTGAACAATCAAATAATTTAAACTAAAGTTAAGTAGAAATTTAAGTAGTCGTTGCTCACAGAGCTATAAACACGAGGTTGGCCTCTGCGATAAACGATGAATGGTGCGTAGCAATATTTAGCTAATACTAACGCACTTAGATTATTTCAATAAGTAATAGCGTAACAGCGCTAAGGCTTAGAATTCAAATACTATCTAGTCAGGCGAACGTCGAACAGAGCCGCAGTGATCTGAGACTAAAAGCTATCTCACCCCGAGAAGTTTCTTGATAAAGCTTAAATACAAACTTGGCTCCACTTCAAATTAGCATACAGCTGAAACACGTGCTCATTCTAACGGGAAGTTGAAATAAGAAATCATAGGAAAGGGCAAATTAAAATAAAACTTTGTTAGTTTAAACTAAAACCTTACAAAACATTTCTGCAAATACAATGAAATTCGTCTAAAAAATGAGCGAACCGCCTCTGCAGGTTTGAGCCAACTTGCGTGTTACTTATTCCTGTGCAGCCTAACATACGACTAGTTTTAATATGAATTCATTACTTTTTGACACCATAACTGCTGGCTGGTTTCTAAGCACAAGAAATGCCGTTGAAATGTTGAATTATTTTGAGTTCTGAATAAGAGTATTTTATACCCTTCTTAAGTTTTGTTTCATCTTAGATGTAGCGATAAGTCACTTACACGTCTATTCAGGTCAGCAAAACAAAAAAAATGCTTAATAATAAAGCTGAAAAGACAATAAGATAGTTGAATGTAACAGCAGAATCGAAGACACTGTACAAAACTACGAGCTCAGAGAGAGCATGAAAAACCTTAACAAAACCTTCTGGGCCATCATTAAAATCTGAATTATATTTTTTAATTTTAATTTTTATATATAAATCTTTTCTCATCTTTCATGAGATGCCCTGGGAAGCTATCTCACACTCTTCAGAAAAGATGGTTACTTATGCGGCTGCTGTATGGGCTTATCCCATGCAGGGTCGCAAAATAAAATATCTTAGTTCTATCCAACGTCCTTTTGCTCTGAACATCACAAGAGCTTACAGTACCACAGCATGCGATGCTCTTAATGTACTAGCCGGACTGCTGCCTCTCCACCTTAGAGTCGAAGAAGAGGCAGTTCGACAAACAGTCAAACAATTGCAACGGCCAGCAACTTTTCGCGATGAGATATATCTGCCAGAAAACTATGAGAGACTAATGCCCAACTTCTCATTACATCCATCACACCAAGGAGCTGGAGTTCGAATTCAAATGAAACCGGTCTCGACTACTTCCAATTCAGAGACGGAAATCTACAGTGACGGCTCTAAAATAGATGACAACACCGGCGCAGCTTATGTCGTTTTTCAGAACAATACAGTTATACACCAGTGGAGAGGACAGTTAAGACCACAAAACTCCGTTTTTCAGGCAGAAGTGTCTGCCATTTCTGAAGCAATTCGCTATCTCACTGATCAGCACATTTCCGCAGCAACTGTTAAGACAGATAGCCAATCCTCTCTACACGCTGTAGGTAATCCTGAACATCCTTCACCCCTAATACAAGGTATTCAAAGAGATTTACGAGAGCAAATGCCACATCAAATCAAATTACAGTGGGTTAAAGCTCATGCTGGCCTATTAGGAAATGAAACTGCTGATCGTTTAGCTAAAGATGCAGCCTCCGGACATACTGACGTACAAATAAACATACAGTGGCCTATATCACATCTCAAGAAGACATTACGGCTCCAGGTCTTAAGTCAATGGCAAAACGAATGGGACAATAGCCTTACCGGCAGACGCACGTACTACCATCTCTCGTACGTCAACACAGAAAGAAACATTTCTTCTCCATCTTTAGTTCGCTACATTACCGGGCATGGGCCTTTTCCTCAATATTATGCGAGACACGGCATCAGTAACACTGATATATGTAGCTGCGGGGAGGTCGGTACACCCGATCATTACGTCACAACCTGTCCTTTGACAGAAGAACAGCACATTCCTTTTCCCAGCCCCAATCGACAAGCCTTTTCAAAATTCTTGATAAAGCAACGCCACTTAACTCGCAAATTAGTGCGTATCATTGATAAGCTCTCTTCCTTAAACCTGGACTTATGCCAACCATCATAGGACTTTATTCTGCATATAAGCTCCATACGAATCGGCATATATGATTTCTGCACAACTGTACTTCTGTACCTAATATATATAATCTGTTATAATATTCTATAGTATATCCATATGTATTTACTTATTGTATCACGCAGCCTTACTACATCTTTTGTATTAATTTTACTTATTAGGCATATCATACAAATCTGGATCATGGTGGACGTGGTGCTGTACTAATTAACCGTATGGTAGAGGCATAGTGCCCACGTCCTCCGTTCCTTATCCTTATCTCACACTCTTAGTGACATTAGTAAAACGAAAATAATCACTATAGGGATGAGTCCATTTAATATTTAGCGGGGTTCGTATTCTGAATAATTTAAAGAGAAATAAAATTATGTGAATATTTTAAAAGATTTCAGAACCTTGTGCTGAAAACTAGGAGAAAAAATACACGATGAAAGCACGTTAATTTGAATTATCATTTTAAAGAATATCTTGTACAAGACCAGAGAAGCATTTTGCTCGAGTTATATGAAAAAAGGTTTCCCATGTTATCCCACTGCTAAAGTAAATGTTTTCTTATCAAGTTCAGAAAGGGAAAGTTGAGTTAACTAATTAGTGCGCAGAAAAGTTGATCAAATTTTGGATTATGTAAGATATTTGATGACAGAATTCTTTTTGAAATATTTTTGACTCCTTTCCCTAAGTATGCAATTTAATTTAAATTAAATGAATTCTCTACTATCAGAAATAACTGGGCAAAACATTTTACCCACCTGTTGATAAATTAGAATTTGCATCGTAAATGTTTTTATTGCATTATTTCCTCCCATATACCCTCCCTTTTTTTTCGCCAATTTTATCGTTTGAAAATCGAGAGGTAGAAATGAGCAAATGAAAATGAGTCAAGGATAAACTGCAGATAACTGTTATAATATTATTTCTTTAAAAGAAATCTACATTCCGGTCAGAATATATAGTAGCTTTAACATTGTAATACTTTTTAATATACCTTCATTTCTACTTCCCTATCACTTGAATCTCGCGCATTCTTACTGGTGTCTCTTCTACTCCTTAGGCCTCGAATCATCCGTAAATAATGAGAGAAGATGAATATATAACTTGAGTGAAAACTTGGACTGAATGTCGGTTCGTGTTTGCTTCACGGTGACTGGTAGGTTCTCGTGCTAGGTGGGCATAAAGTTTAACAGCTAGAAAGTAGAGGTTCGGTGTGACCTTCGCAGGTACTTTGCGAGGGTTTGTTACTAAGACAAAAACAGTCACTGCATGGACGAATACATTTTAAAATTTAGGAAAGCGATTTCTTTGAACGCTCTGCGGAAGCGGAAAGTTACTCAATGTTTTTTTTTAATTTTCAGAATTTCACGTTAAAAACCTAAGCAGAATAATATAGAATTAAATAGGCGACAAGGCCGTTGATACAGTAATTGTAATATTAAATATTAACGTATTTTTCTCCTTTAACAGGCGCTTACGCATAATCTAACTCCACCGCTCATACTGTGCTCTCTTTAATTCCAAGTTTAAATATTTGCTTTCCCACCTCATCTTATGCATATATCTCTCGAGATGAATTATACTTCTCGATCACTTTATTGTCAGTTCTGAGGAGCTCATGCACCCTTTTATAGTGTTGTGGTATCTTGTTATTCAAATTAAAATTTTGGTTTTGTTTGTTTATAATATCACTACATTACAAATTAATTTTTTATAAACTTTATTTTATTAAAATAGTAGCTGTAATGTTTTATCTGAACTTAAATAAAAAGGCGGTACATTTGGTTTAAATTAAGAACTACTACCCATAATTATATAATTTATATATGGCTTTATTTTCAGAAAATTCGTATTCTTTAAAATTTTACAAATTCATCAGATTAAATTTATGGGATGAATAATAGAATCATAATTGTTTATACGCGTTTATAACTTACATTTATTAGAATTAGCAATGAGTTTTGAACCCAAATTTATTTATTTTGACAGTAATCTAAATTTCATCCAGCTGCGTTCCTAAAATGTATAACAATGTGCTTAGTTATTTAAGCAGGTTGCAAATAGTTATCGGGTAAATTTATATTCTTTTTCTCTTCTCTTCCTGGCCCACTAGCCGCCGAGCGATAAAGTAGCAGAACATTAGTGGTCCGGTACGGGGTTCGAGTTCCGACGAACATGCTGGCTGTATAGATATTTTCGAGGTTCTCCCCATGTAAATCGTGTATATGAACCGTTTTTCCTTCGAAAGTCCTCAGCGAAGGCATCCCGCCCATTAGGCAGATAGCCCTCGAGTGCTTTGCCATAATTAAATAAATTAAACCAACAGAAGAGAAGAGCGGCGATCCACTGGGGTGTTAGCATTTTGGCCGAAAAACACCACTGTTGTAATTATCTGTAACACAATACCTAGGATATACACACTTAGAACAATGTCTTTTCCGAATATATATGTACTCCCTCTGTCGAAGCTACTATAAACGAATGAACAAAACTGTTAAAGATTTCTAACAACTAACGTTCGAAAGGATAGATTGTAAGATATAATTCTTTCAGCTATTTATACAATTAATAATCTTAGTATTAAGCTAGGCGATTTCTTGCTCAGGCGTGAAGAAGTAAAACAGAGGGAAGGGTTTAAATTTCCCTTTTATTTCGTTAAAACTCTTTAACAAAAATGCATGTACTTCGCGCTCACAATAACGCCGACTACTTGCGGTGAGAACTTTAGAATAGTTTAACAATAAATGGCAAAGATTAGTGCTGGAGTACTTAAAACTAGCAGGTTGACTCAGCAACTTGCACCAGAGATAGACTTTAATAAACGGCTAGAAGGCGTAGCAGAAATTATGATTAGCAGCAGAAAGAATTAAATAACAACGTACGCCATACTAACGAAATCACGTTCTGCCTAACTCTCTTGTTTCGCCGGTTTAAATACTTTTCTTCTCTTGAACTTAATTTGCATCCTGACGAGGAAATGCGAGGGGAATTGAGGAGTTCAGAAAATATTCCAAAAATTCAAGTAATCGGTTAGTCAAATTAAGGAAAAACCTACAAGATGAGCAAAAACAACATAAATAAATTAAAAAATAAATCAATGCATGAATGAATAAATAAACAAAGAAAATCTGAAAACTTTCAGATTTTATATTACGCCCAAAGGGCGTTTTTTAGCGTTTTGTACGTTGTCTTTATTTATTAAATATCATGTCATTTGCACTTAAACCATAAAATTCAATTCAACAGCAGTATTATAAAATAATTTAAAAAGAGCATATCTTTAGAATTTCCGATACATATAGTCTCTCGCGCTGGAGATAAAAATGTTATTTTTTCTTTACAGTGTTGCCATTGTTCGTTTTGAAATCGATGAGTTTGCTAATAAAGAATTCGTTAACGTTTTACAAAATATGAAATTGACAATAAAACGAACTCTAAATTCCAATTTGGACGTCCAGATGTACATATTCGAGTGGAGGATTTACTATTTTTATAATAAAAGGTCGAGTTTAAATTAGTTAAAACTAGGCAGAAAGACAGATTTTTCGGTGCAAAAAACTTTTAGCCACACTCGGCAGAAAGACACTGAAGTTGGTGCAAAAACTGATTTAATTTACTATGCTACGAAGTTTTAAATGTAAGCAAATGGCGTCGTCGTTAGGATTAGTGGAACTTAAGCAGCTCTTAAATTGTTGATAATTCTACAACTATTGCATGCAGATTAACTAAAGGCAAAAAACCCTTAACCGAAACATAAGAACAATATAATTCAGTCACGTGTAAAGCAAAAAATGCACAATTTACCAACATAAAAGAATATAAAACGGAGCTCACCGAGCCAGCTAATAGAGTGGATATATATACATATATATATATATATATATATACATATATGCTTTTGGTACGACCGATTGCAACCGAAAAGGTAGGTACACATCTATGTGTTATAGCTACCCCATATACAAAATTTCAACGTTCTGAGGCTACTGTTTTTAATTTATGCGAGATACATATATACATACGTACGTATTTTGGGAAAAAAGAGTCCTTTATTTTGTCCGTACGTACAGATATAATACAAAAGCATCATTCAGGGGGATTCGAGACCGGTCGAAATGGATATTTTCGTTGAAATATGATACCCGAAATTTTTCATGATTACGATACTTCCTTTGCGTCCTACAAGGAAGTAAAAAGGAATAACACAAAGATTATAAATTACATTAATTTATGTTCGAGTAACTGGGCAACGCCGATCATCAAAGTGGATTATAAAAGGAACACTCGCCTTTTTTGGTAAAATACCATAAGCCTTAAAATAATGGATCACTTCTGCTTCTTTTCTCAGCAAATCTTTTAAACGTATGAAGAAGGTCGGTTGGTAAAAGTACTGAAACAAAACCGAAAGGATTACACTGAAACTTATGAGGAAAAAACAACGATGGTAAGCTCTCTCTCTTTAAAGACCTGCTGGTGTTTACTAACGGAAGTCTGAGGATGTTATCGAACAAGTAAAACAAACAAAAGGTTTTACACACACATTTAATTTATTCATTCAAAATGGTCGATGACATGAGAAATAAGATGTATAGTTTAAGATGTTATGTTTCTAGTAAATGTTAAATCTATAAATGAATTGCCAAGTGTACTTGGATAGTTACTTGGAACCGCCATACAGAGATTAAAGTGATGTTTTATGAAATGAAATCAAATGCCTTTTCATTTCGTTTGACGTTTATATTCAAATCCCTAATCATAATAATAAGAAACATCTGTTTCTACAGTAAACTCTTCACCGATTCATAAAGTAGTCTCGGAATATTTTATCAATGCACTGAACAAGAACATCTTCAAATCTCCCGAAATAACAGTTGGATGAATATATACGGAGGCTAGAATAAATCTTGACTGTCCGTTAACGATTACATCAGCCGTACAAATATCGCATGCTTCTAAATCCTGTATTATCTTAAGCTGCTTAACAGTAAGTTGTGTTGGTACGCAATCTGCTACACTCGTCAAAGTTCTAAAAATCACGACACCACTAGCTTGGCAAATTAAATAAAATACAGTAATTAGCTTGGCAAATTAAATAAAATACAGCAAACCGCTAGCCTGGCGAATTAATTAAAGTACAGTAAATACCACCTGAACATAGTGACTCTCTACTCGCGACTATCTACCAGACGACCTTGCCACTCACGCGTGGTTGTGCATGTGCACGTAGCTTTGACGTAACCGAAATTTCGCTATTTTTTAACGCATTACTATGCGTATACCCTTTTCTCAGTTTTTGAAATTTGTTTCCTGTTTGCTCATATGGTATTTCATCTATTTAATGCTGCATTCAGATTGATTGCATTTGTTATGTAGGAAATGTTGTGTTGATGATTGCAAATTAAAAAAAAAAGAGTTCAAGTTAATTATTTCCTTCATTTCGAAAAATCAGAATCTTATTTAATTATCTAAATTACTAATTAAGGTATTAATATTTTAGTTTGGTAATATTTATATTTTTGTTTGAAATATATATATATAATGCTTCAATATTATATCCTTGTATTTAATTATGGCGTTTCTTCTTGGGTGGAAAGATTTGTGAGGAACGAAGTTTTGCAGTGTCATTGTTGTTCGGGTAAGGATGAGTCATCTTAGAATGTTCTAGAAAGATCTTCTTTGTTTTCGTTGCCGTGGAAAAAGGGTGTACGTGAGAAGATTTAAAGGGTTGCTGTTTTCACGTTCTTGGTAGGATAATGGACATTTTCGAAGAAAAGAGACCGTTCTGACCGGAATCTTGGCTGGTCGCGCATGCGCAGTTGACTGTTTTGTCAGTTTGGGTGAAAAATTGGAATTTTTGGTCCTTAAAAGTGAGCGAAATTCTGGTTTCCTGGCAGCCCATATTTTTGGGAGAGCTGAGGGAAGAATTTTGAATGTTCGTTACTTTTTACTGGAACTCCGAAGGAGGAGTAAAGATTTTGAGATGTTAGACTACTAGTTAACGGGAGCCAGTATTTTTGATTGTTCGTGACTTTTGACTGAAACCCCAAAGTGGAAGGGAGAATTTTTTAGACGCTCGTCACCTGTCTACTGTTTCTTGAAGTCGTGTATATTTTTTAGCGAGTTGAAGGAAGCTCAAAAGCTTGGAGTTATGGCTGGAAGTTTTAGAATTTTCCTTGCTGGGTTTCTTACTTCGCAGTAGCCCCTGATTTGATTGCGGCGCTTGTCTCGTCCGTGGGTCCACCGAATGTCGGCTCTTCAGAGTAAAAGGATCGTCCTCTTTAACTACCAAACCTGACCACCTGCTGCCAGTTCGAGGAGTGTTCGGAAGGTAATCCGATGAGCCGTGAACCCTGGTTGTGTTCTACTGAGAATTCCAGCGGATGGCCGAAGGAAGAGATGTGCCAGGGACCCGTATCCTGCTGAGACCACGCCCCAGGGGGATGCTGCAATTTAAGATAAGTTTTTTTTTATTTATTGCTCTCCCATTCTATATCCCTTTTGAGAAATCGCTCCCGTTATGGTTAGACTGTCAAGGACTCTGAGAATCCGTTTCTTCCGTTCACCTCATCAATCTTCTCGCCAAGCGCGATACCATAGAGACAACATTTTGTAACTCTTGGCCAATATTTTGAGTGTAATGTATGTAAAATTTTGGTATTGATAAAGGAAAATGATAGGGGTTTAATTATGTGATTAAGAATAAAAGGTTATAATTTTTTTTCTTTTCCTTTTCCTCCCGGGAGATAAAGATAGAGATAAAGATAAAAATAAATGTGATTAGATTAATTTGCTTATTTTCCTTGTAATTGATATGTCAGAATTTAAAAGTAACGGAATAAATGATAATCCTTTAGAGATTAAGTGATTTCTTTCTTTTATTTGGTGTTTCCTTTATTTTTGTTAAGATATGTTAGATATATTGTAGGCTATATTTGGTATATCATTGATTATGGTGTCATAAACTTGGAATGAATTCTTTTTAATTTACAGGGAGCCTGATAACCATTGCAAGCCGTTTTCCAACGGCCGTTCCGGGGTGTAAAACAAACGCGTTTACTCAGAATACCACTATACGATCCACTCATTAATGTGAATTTCTTGCAGTTGGCTTAAACGATTAGCTAGATAGTCATAGATAATCTATGAGGATTCCTCTTCTTGTAGCCAGGAAAAAATGAATTACTAATCATATTGAACAAATTTTGGAAAACAATTTAATTTTAGCATAATTCGAATTGGTTAACTTGTCTAGAGTACAAAAGGTACTCAACATAAATTGGTACTTATCAGGTACGGAACATTGGTCCGTGACAAACAGAACACATTAGTAATTTTGGAGATATAAGCACATCTCAAATAACGTCTTAAGTTTTGGTTTCCCATTCGATCATTATGAAGAAACGTAATCCTACATTAAAAAATGCATTAAAAATTAATAAGCGTTGTCCTGTGAATTTTCCGCGAGACAGGGGTAGCAAAAAATGACGCTTAACTCTAGCAGAAATCAAATTCAGGAATTGTATTCCTGGCAATCTATCGGTGGGTACCGGCTCACTAATTTTAGCGCCCGAAAATCCACAGAAAGAAATTATGCGAATTATTTTATTTCCGAAGGACGCGGTTACAGTGACAGCATAACAAATGAAAAGTAGTCATTTATAAACTGCTCGTTACTATCTCAATATTATTTCTTTATAAGAAGCTTCCAATTAAGAATATATACTGATATTAACATTTTAATAGCTTATAAGTTATCTTCATTTCTAACTTGAAACTAATCCGTTCTTATCGTTGTTCTGCTACTTCTTAGGCCTCAAACCATCCATAAATAATCAGCGAAGACGAATGTGCAGCGGCACGGAAGAAATCGTGGACTGAATGTCAGTTCGCATTTTCCTTCCCAGTGATGGGTCGGTTCGTATTAAGCTGGAATAAAGTTCAACATTTATGCTACTATTTTGCTAGTATTAATCAATTCGGAATAAATAGTAATTCGAATATAACTGGATTTCTGTGACGCACTCCATTTTAAGCGACATTTGTATAGGAATAAATGTTTGTTTTACAGTTAAAGAAACACAATATGTTTAATTAAGGAAAGAGAGTTATTCTCATTTTCGTCTTAAGATCGTGATTTCCTTACACTGGGAATAATAAATCACATAAATTCTAGTTGGAGAATTAGGGAGTGTACTGAGCGTAAAATAACCTTTTCAGCTTTTCAGCCGATTCGTGAATGTAAAGGATAAGTCACATTTTGTTGGGCGGAAATTCACATCTGAATTAAAAGGAAGTAAGTCTAAGCATCTTTATTCGGAGAGGAACTTAATTTTCGCCATCTTGGAAAGGTGAGCTGTGCACTGAATTTAAAGGAGGATTTGTGTAATTGTGTCACAGCGTCACGTTACAGACTTATTGGTTTTCCCTGTTAACATGTTACTCTCTGTATCGAATGTGAATTTAATTATCTCGAATCTGTTTAATGCTTCAATGCGTTTTCCTGCAGAAAGAATTTTATTGGTAAAAGTTTACAATGCATTCAGTAGTTTTATATTCGTTATTCAGTTTTATTTTTCAATGGCGTATTTTATATATAATACTGATAAAAAAAGTTAAAATTAATTTAAAAAAGATCTCTTACAATTCTCGAACTTTTTTTTAATATTCTTTTTTGCCCAAATTCACCAACACATCCCAACCAATATTCAATAACTTTTGGTGAGTGATTATAGAGGTATGTTGTTTGGCTTTGCATGATATAACAT
Organism: Stegodyphus mimosarum; assembly: GCA_000611955.2. Taxonomy (NCBI): domain Eukaryota; kingdom Metazoa; phylum Arthropoda; class Arachnida; order Araneae; family Eresidae; genus Stegodyphus; species Stegodyphus mimosarum. The sequence goes on along the minus strand of KK118801.1, from coordinate 417,260 downwards.
ATCTTTTCCCTTGGTCTTATATTCTGAAATATTATACTCTTATTAGTAAATGTATTCAGAAAGTCTCGGCTTTGAAAGGCATATGAAATTCACGAACTCGGTTTCTACCACTCAAAAGGGCAGCCTATGCTGTTCGGAAGGGTACTGGCGTATGTCATCCGAGTTGAGAGCGCTATGGCCAGACAATAGTTCATCAGATACCTCACCCTTCGCGGTCTCCGTGTCCTTGGGAGTGGTGAACGTGGAAAACCGGTGCAGCGAAGTGGTGCTATAGTAAGGGTTTAATTTAAAAAGTGCGCCGCCTTTGGATTGGGAAACCAGGAGCGTTGTGGTTAATGAAACGCTCTTGTACTCCTTCCTGGGGAGCTTTCGGTGCGAGCCCACTTCCCGCCTAATACAGAGGTAAAGAGGTTAGCACGTGTAGCGCCTTTCATTATGGCGGAACACATAAATATTATTATTATTATTATGGCATACCTTTATAGTTCACCAATCTTAGAAGTTTCTATTGCAAAGCCTCTTCAGTTTTGTTAGCTGGTGACGGTAAACAAGTACTGTCGTACATTGGAATAGATCGTTTAGTTCTCTGGTAAAAGCTCAAAATATCAAAATAAACATTCCCCTTACAATCCCACAAAGCTAATAACATGGCTTTCTTTCGAAGATTGCTGTTCTCTTTAGCTGTTACTTTTCTCCTAATGTGATTTTCAGTTAACGCAGTAACCCTGGATAACTTCTTTGAGGATCGCAGGTAGTTCTGTTTATGTATTTTCTTTTCGCTCATAGATTGTGTTGAACGTTCCTCATGATACTGTTAGTTTCAGTTTTGAAAAAAAAAAAGAATTCTGTTGATAAACGTCAGATCTTGACTTCACATAAATCTGGACTGTCCTTTAACAATTACATCAACCATATAAATATAGCCTGCCACTAAATCTTGCAATCTCATTGATTGGCGAAATAAAATAAAATACAGCAAATATCACCCGAATAAACTGATTGTCTACCAAATGACGTCCCATTTACACGCGGTCGCCCATGCGCACGGAGCTTTGACGTCACCGAAATTTCGCAGTTTGTGGACGCATTACTATGCGTATATCTTTTGTCCAATTTTTGAAATTGCTTTTGTGTTTCCTAATGTGGACTTTTATCTGTCACTTATACTGATTGTAACAGCCGTTTCAAAGAAACAAGCCTTCGTGCACATCTCAAGCAACGTCTTAATTTTTGCTTTCCAATCAGACCATCATGGAGGAACGTAATCCTACGTTAAAAATTACAGTAAAAATGAACACAAGATGAATAAGCGTTGTCCTGTGAATTTTCCGCCAGGAAGGGTTTGCAAAAAAGGACGCGTAACTCTCGCTGAAATCACATTCAGGGATTCTATTTTTGGCGATGTATTGTTGGGCATCGGTTTCTGGTTTATTAACAATAATTTTACGCTATTTCCTGGCTACTTCTGCCATTTCCTTTACTAATTTTATCGGAGATAAAATCCGGAGATAAAAGTTATGCGATTCATTTAATTTCCGAAGTATGTGGTTACAGTGAAAACATAACAAATGAAAAGTAGTCACAAGCATGTAGGTTAGGAAGGCACACTTTCTCGTTTTGAAAAAAAAAATATCAGTTAGAGCAGAATCGTCTGACAGTGTAGAACTGAGATGGAGTAATCAAAATTTATATGTCCACAGAATCAGATACTTTTCCCGAATGACTTCAGATAATACCAACCATTCACTCTTTGCCCTCTTATCCCAAAATTCGTAAAGAATGCTTCGATGCCAAAAAAGATCTTTAAACTGACTTCGACTTTCAATCTGGAGTCTCTCGCATGTTTAGGGTTGGAGAAGGTTTACTAAGCTATTGTGAAAATTAATTTTTCCTCCCAAAGTCAATAACTGAAACTTCGATCTGATTACCAGTGATTATTCTTTTCATGAATTCTACTTCTTTGCACAATCCAAAAGTTAGTGGGAACGTTATTACATTCTACTTCTTTGCACAATCGAGAAGTTAGTGACTTTGAGTCAGCAGACGTAGTACGAATTTTGCGGCCGTTCGTTAAATTTCATTTACAATGTCTCAGTGGAAATATAATGCCATGATCCAATTCAATTCTTACAATTGAGTAATATAGTCAGTCCCACCGTACCACAAATCTGAATCAAAGGTTGTAATACAGGTATTTTGACACAAAATCGCACTTTTTCTAAAATAACATGCCAATTTGTTTCCATATTTCGATTCTACAACTCAAATTATGCCAAACTGCCAAGTTTTGTAAAAATTGCACGAGTAGTTTTTAAAAAATTACCTCTCAAACTTTTAGCTCCTCACTGTTAATTCAATTTTTTATGTATTTATTAATATGTCTTTTTTTATTAGACTTACTTGATTCCTTCTTTTACAATTCAAAATTTAAGTTCACTCTAAACAAATTTCACCCATTTTTTATGATTTGTTTTTAAAATTTGTATTTTTAAATAATTTTTACAAACTTTTGGAAAAACATTTTTAATTATAACCTATAAAATTTTTATCGTCAACTTAAAGTAATTGTATTTCTAAGTATATTTATTCAAATTTTATTCGAAATTTTCGAAGATATACGTGAATTTATATGTTGGCGCGTTTTGAAATGTGGCATAGTTGTTGAAAGCGATAATAACATCTAATGTAGTTTACGCGGTTTGGCTAAAATTGTTTGAAAGTAGGAACGATGTGACTTTTTTTCCGCTCATGCGCAATGTAAAAAGGTAGGAATAATGTGACTTTTTTTCCGCTCCCGTACAATGGACAGGATAGGAAAATACGTTGCTATGTAATAAGAAGTTCGCCAAGTGAATTATTCTTGGCGCAAACTGAAAAAAATTCGTCAAGTTAAATTTTTGAATTTCTCCATAAATTTCTCCCCAAATTTTACAAAATTTAATATTTAGGCATAATTTGAGTCGTAAAATCTAAATATGGAAAACAATTGGTATGTGTTTTCAGAAAAAGACCCATTTTGTGTCAAAATACCTATATTAGAACAACGCTATATATAAATCTAATACATATCTTAAGTAGTGCTTTAGAGACATGGAAAACGTAGTTTGAATTTCGTCTATCGGCCCAGTAGAACGGGAGATATATAACTGCCCCCCTTTGCTTTTTTTTCGCAGTGTATATATTACATTGCTTTTATTTACTTACAATCACTGAAAACAACATTTGAAAAAAATCTGATGCGGTAACCACATGACTTCCTTGCACGGAATATTAAATTATAAGCATTTTTTGCTTATAATTCAACTTATAATTCATTTCAACGTTCTGAGGCTACTCGTTTTTGGGTTATGCGAGATATATACATATGTACCGACAGACGTGACGAAAAAATCGTTTCTGAATGCACTTTAAATCAATTTTATAATCCGTTTGGGGAAAAGAAGTCCTTTATTCTGTCCTTGCGTACGGATGTCACGCAAATACATCGTTAAATTGCATTCGATAGCGGTCAAAATGAATATTTTCGTTGAATTATGATACCCGTAATTTTTCATGATTAAAATACTTCTTTTACTTCGTACAAGGAAGTAAAAAGAAAAGACCGTCTCCAAGACTACGGCTATCAAAGCGGATTCAGGAATGAACACGAGTATGGGCGCCATTACGACATTTTCCAGGACGGAAGGGTTACTAGTGCTTCTCTTCACCACGGATATCCCTTTAGGGAAAACTGACTTTTTCTTGGGGAAATGCGTGAGTGGGATGAGGTGAAAAGGGAAAACCTTAACTAAATTCCAAATTATGACATAGCGTCCTTATATTTGAATATACGTATATGCAACAAACCTGATGTTTCGAGATATAGCGGAATAATTTTTCCCTTGAACGAAAGCATCTATGAACGCTATCGTTTCTTATCTGAAAAAGTGATGACAAGATAAAAGCTTCTATTCAATGCAAAAACTTAATTTAACTTAAAATTTAATTTAAAAGTTATTTTTAAATAAATGTCACAAAAATCTTTTATATTAGATCAGTGGTTCTCACATTGTAGCAAAGGAACAAAGAATAATTTTGAAAATTAAACATTTTTATGTGGATTCGTGGCAACATGTAGCTCTTTAAATGATTTTGGAAATCAAGTTATTATTGAAATCATTCCTTGTCATTGAAATCAAAGCAGTGGGTTTAAAAGATAATTTTTAAAAAGAAATATGAAAAAGTGTGAAAACTTTTCAGATTTTATATTACGCCCAAAGGGGCGTTTTTGTACCGTTTTATGTACAGTAATATCAATAATATGTAATATGTACAACAGTAATATCACACAAAAACAGAAACCTGGCGCATAAGGTATCCGTGCTTGAAGATGCACGCGATGTTAATGTTAATGAACGCTTTGAAATCTTCGCGTTCGTTAATAAAAAATGTGTTAAAGTTTTACAAAATATGACATAGATAATAAAACAAATTCCAAATTTGGGTTTCCATATGCCCATATTTGAGTGGAGGATTACGTTATTCAAAATCTAATGGCTGTAGGTACCGTTGAATAAAATAAAATAAAATACAGCAAACGCCGCCCGAACACACTGACTGTATACGCGCCACTGTCTACTAGACGACCTTGCGACTCACGTGAGAAGCTTCACCAAAAGTTACCTATTTTTGACGTGTAACAATGGGTGTACACCTTTGTCCAATTTTTTTTTCGTGTGTATTTGCTAATGTGCTTATTCCTCTCTTTAAAAATCTGAAAGGATTCAGATATTAAACATAAAATAATAATAACGCCACATAAAATTCAACAGCAAAATCACAAAATGTTTTAAAATAGCATATTATTAGAATTACTAATAGAATATTAGGGGATACAATACTTTTTTTTAATCTTAATTGTATTATTTTTTTAAAACTAGCCGCTTAAAGGATTTACTATAAAGGGAGAAAAAAAGTGTAAAAAGATTTTAATGAGTTCAACTGGTGCCATTTTATAAGAAATATTTACCGTTTCTATTTAGACATCTCTTGATTTAAAAGCAATTTTATTTAAATCAATAAGATTAAAAAATTAAAAAGAAAAACATTCCTCAGAACTGTGTTTACTGCTTTTTAGTCGCTTGATTTTCTACTAAGCAACACAAATATCCAATTTGAAATTTAAATACTTTATTGAACGTCAACAATACGCCATTGCGTGGTGATAATAAGCATTTTATTTGAGGCAGTGGGAAAGTTTTGCTTCGAAATAACTAAATTTGTGAATTAAAACTGAAAGATAAATATGTTGCATTTGCTCAATGGCAACAGTCTGGCGCGCGAGAGATAAAAATGTTTCATTTCGAGCAGAGTTGCCACTGCTCGCTTTCAAATAACTGAGTTTTTTAAACTAAAGTTCGTCAGATTAGTACAAAATATGAAATAAATCGGAAATAACTTGAAAATTCAAAATGCGGGCTTGCAAGGTCCCATATTCTGGTGGAGGACTACATGCATTAAAAATTCGGTGGCTCTAGACACCGCCGTTTTTATTATGCGAGGAACATACATACAAATACCTACAGATTTTTGATTGTTTGATTGTTTTTCTAAATAACACATGGCGATAACATTTAGTGGCAACGATTTGAAAAGTGATCCGGAGACAAAAGTGCATTATGAGACCAATAGCACCTCTGGTGCCAAGGAATTCATTGAAGAATGGCAAAAACAGTAAAGAAACGTGATTAAGCCTTGCTCAACAGAAGAAAATAAAAAAGAAATATTTCAAACAGAGAATAAGAAATATTACAATCTCTGTTGCAAAAAGTTTAGAAAAAATAGAAGTAATCGAAATTTCAAAAGAATAGTAAACTGTATGGAAACAAACGGAACAAAGCTTAAAAAGAAATCATCTTTTTGGAATCTACAGATCAATATAATAAAAACCTTCTATAAAATAATCAGCTGTTGAAGCAAGAAAGAGAGCGTACAATAAAACTAAGACCCACCTAATGCAAGTGCAGTTGAGAGTAATAAAAATCTATTTCTAGTAGTTTCGTTTTATCTTTGTTCTATTGATTCTTAACAATTGCTGCATTAAATGTAATCTTCTTTAAATCTGTTCTTGAAACCTTCATCATATCAAATCTGTTCTTATCATTGCTCTCAAGAAATGTCAGTTTCGAAAAAGATAACGTTGCGTTTATACTTGTATGTGCGTAAAAGATGCTTCAGAAGTATTACGAAATAAAACAGTTTTAAAACGACTGGCCGATGACCTGCAGTATTAGTTTAGGAAAAGAATTAAGTAAACTAGAGTTTCGGACTGAGACAGTTTTGGCCACGTGACGGCTTTCAGGAAAAATATACAGAAGTTGAGTTTTAGTATAACAGAAAAGGAAATGATTGCCAACGATGGAACTGCTTTCCATAGTTGAATTAGGAAGCCCCGATTTTCTAACGACTCGAATCTGTAATTTCTGTAACGCATCTGCAACGTCAAAAATCTAGAATTTTTTTGAATCCATAATGATCCTTCTCAGATTGTCTATGATTACTCTCATTTTTGAAAGCAATACTTCTAAATGTGTACATTGATGAGCTGGATGCCACCCTGTCATACGCAATTTTTTTTTGTTGGCCCTTATTTTTTCTTCGCCATTTTGTTCTCTTCGATTTACTCAATAATGTTAACCAAGATACTGAAGTCACTGCTAACGCAAGAAATAATCACTAACTTAACAATAAACAATAACTAAATTAGGCAGCTCATGCCTTAAAACGCATTTGTCTCATAATATCTTAAAACTAACATCAGAATATTTCGCTGAATGCGTATCATGAGATTAGGTCATGATAAGAATGCTTCAAACATCATATTAATTAATTAAAATTCACGTTATGAAATATATAAAAATAACATCTTACCTGTTTTTCAAAATAGAAATCTTAAAACTGAGGATTCTATTTTAAATTGCTTTACAAATAATTGCCACCTTCGATTTCAAAATAAAGAACAATTAAGTTAAACATAGTATATTTGCGTGTTAATAGTTCGTATCCACTATGTGAATAAACATGCCAGAAGAGCTAAAACAAAATCTGAAAACTTTCAGATTTTATATTATGTCTAAAGGGGCGTTTTTTCAACGTTTCGAGTATGAACTTTAGTTATTAAATATCATGTTCTTCGCACTTAAACCATGAAATTCCATTAAACAGGAATGTCCAAAATATTTAAATAGAGCATAACTTTAGAATATCCGATACACAGTCTCGCGTGCTTGAGATAAAAAGGTTTTTTTTTCGAACGTTGTTGCCATTGAAATCATTGAGTTTGTTAATCAAAAATTCGTTAAAGTGTAACATAATATGAGATAGATAATAAAACAAATTCCAAATTCCAAATTTGAGCTTCCAGATTCCCATATTCGAGTGAAGAACTACGTTATTCAAAATTTTATGTCCCTAGATACCGTTAATTTTTACAATGCGTGAAACATACATGTATTCCTGCAGATTCTTCATTATTTAATTTCTTTACATATAATGCAGGGCTTTAATATTTGGCGACAACAATTTGAAAAATGAAACGCTGTTTTATAGCGGACGACGCAAAATGCCAAAATGGAATTAATAGCCCTTTGGACTAAAAATGAAGCAAAAATTTTGTAATTTTATTACAATTCCAAGCAGTTACCATTTTCACAAATGAAGGTATACGAAAAAATTAAGTAGAATAAATTCCAAGCAGTTACCATTTTCACAAATTACGTAGAATAAACCGGTGTTACAGGTGCTATTAACAAAACTTTTCGGTATTTGTATCCAGTTATTATCGAAGACATCAGCATAACCTATTGCGCTGGAAACAAACGAGAAAGGAAAAAGAATTAGGTTGAAACGGTTTAGAATTGCACGCTTGCCCAAGAGGCTTAATATTACCATGCGTATAGATTCTTAATGGATTGAACGCACACAGAACTGATGATATCTTGGTAAAATGTATTTAGCCAAAAGAAACATTTTACTGTTCTGAAAGTTTCCAGAGTAATCCTCGTACAGCTCTCCTCAGTATCACAGAGCGCAATCAGTACTTACACTTCAAACTGCTCAGAATATTGACCACAGGGCAAAGTAAAGCACATCTGAAGACAGAAGCTCACACGGAGATATCTCCATACTCCGGATTCGACTCTGAACTAAACCACTGAGAAAGAGATGCTCTCTCCGAGTTTTATATAGTTTTCCCCCGGCCGCCGAAAAGTCTCTGTTATCTTGCCAACGGTTAAAGTTACACATAGGGTCCGGATACGCTTACAGTTAACACATAGGGATCAATTACAATTATTTAGTTACAGTCCCAATCATCGTTATACAGGGACTGGACCAAAATATTGCCAAATAATCGCCAATGTTGGTGATCTTAGGCTATTTTTAATCGCCAAAACCTTTAGGAGTTTGGCGGTATCTCTGCAATTTAGCGAGATAACGATTTATCTCAGTGTTAAATAAACTTGTCCCTGTAATCCTTTTTCTTCTGGCAGAGCTTCCACTCCTTCAAGCATTTCATGTTACATAATATAAAATATACTACAATTTTCCGTATAATTTCACTAAAATTATTAACATATATACAAAAATTGGTAAGTGTCTTTTTTAATTCGTCATGGGCGCACCCCACTTTTTTTATTTGCGGTATAATTTTCTTTTTTATTTACAATTCTTCGTAAGCCTAAGAAAAATTAACTTTGATATGAATATTTGTGTAAAGTCTGAAAATAAATAAAAAAATTCATGCCGACACTTAACACTGTGTAGAGTTCTTCACTCCTTTTTGATTCAGATGAACTTTGAGGAACCTAAACTGCGTAGAGACTTATCGCTGAATTCAAACAACTAAAGATGTAGACTCAAGAAGGGATAAAATTACCCTTTTATTCCCTCATATAAAAATGACAGTCAGCCCCTATCTCGGGCTTACAACAAAGCCTCTACTCGGGCTTGAACTCAGAATAGGAAATAAGAAATGAACTATAACTAACTAAAGGAGACTTAGCCCAAGCTAAACACAAGTATCTAACGTAGTTAGCCCCGTAATTTAAACTAGCCGGCGAACATCGAAAGGCATTTAATAATACAGTCGAGTGTAACAACTTCAAGAGAAACGTACCCTGAAGGCAAACACGCGCTACTCAGGATTCCTAGCTCTCTCTCTCGAAGTAAGTTGAACCTTCCTGAAATACTTCTTCGAACTCATTTGTAGTCAAAGCGATTCTAAAAACTTATTCCGATAGGGAGTTGTAAATGGGAACACGAGTTGATAGAAAAGGTTATGCAAATTAAAATAACTGTTATAAAATTGAAATATACCTTACAAGTACATCGGGAATTCTAAACATATGCCGCTACGCAACTTTCGAAAATTGTGTTATTTTGTCGTTCAACTGTATGTGGCGTAGGAAAATGCTGCTTAATAATAGAGCTGAAAAGGAACAAAAAAACAGGTTAGTAAGAGTGAGTGGAAGAGCAGACTGATAGACTGCGAACTCAGCGAGAGCGAAAAAACCTTAACAAAACCTTTTGATCGCCCGTTAAATTTTAAGACCTCTCGGGTTTTCCCTTTTTTGACGAAGGGGATTGTCCGTAGAACATAGAATTGGGGGAAACATAGAATTGAAAAGAGACTATTGTCCGTTATCCACATAAAGATTAAACCAGAGTATTAAACAGGGATCATTAATAAACAATAAATTAAATCTTAGAAAGCCATTGTAATGTCATTGCAGTCCTTTTTAAAAAGTTAAGTATAGCTTTCTTAACAGTTTTCTCCTTCTTTACGACATTCTTTCCGCATAAGAATGGAAGCATATCCCGCCAGCAATCGGAAGGTCCGAAGTTCGAATCACGACGAGGGCATGCCGGTTTTTTCATGTTCCCTGCATCGAAAAAATTATTTAATAAATAGACAACCTGATAAAATGTATGTACATTTAAAACAATATATAGATTTTGTACAAAAATTTACCAAACATCGTAGTAACCGCATTTTTACACAATATATTGTACGAAACGTACATACATACCCCGGTACTTACGAGAAAATTCATTGCAGTAATACAAAAATTTTGAAAATGTCTTTTTAGCCTTCAAACAGAATTTCTGCGAAATAAATATTTATAGTAAATTCGTGAAATTGGACTGCCTGACTGTGAAAAATCGGAGACTCAACTGAATACATGTTTTAAAGAAAAGTATTCCGATAAAACAGAAAGAATCCATAGTAATGGATAAAATACCACTCTTATGAAAAAATCTCATACCGTAAATCAATGATAAAGGGCTTGGATAATTCTTTGAAATATTTCTTTGCCATTGCAAATCTGATTTATGGCTCTTTTTTGAAAAAAATATAGTTT
>KK118801.1:372279-406850 GCA_000611955.2 Stegodyphus mimosarum | reverse complement strand
CTTCGAACATTTCATGAAATAAACAAACTTCTCATATTTCATACAGTTATTTCCACAAATAGTGCTTCTCTTGAACATTTTAATTTTGTCTTTACGACCTCCCTTCTCGTTCTATACATTTTTACCTATATTTCTCCATTTCTCTCATTGCTTTCTATTTACTTATTATGTGAATTTAATGGAGCATTAAATTATATAATAAAGCTTCCATCCGTCTGTATATTATTAAGTAATGAACAACCTGTTTGTAGTATGTGGAAACATGGCGACACCTAGGGCCGCCGAATTTTGAACATACGTGCTCCTCTACTCGAACATGAGCACTTCGAAAGTCGAATTTTCAATTTTGAGTTTCTTCTTTTCATTACTTTCTTGTAGAAAGTAAAGGAACTATTGTAATCACAAAAAATTTCGGGTATCACATTTCAGCGAAAATATCCATTTTGACCGCTGTCGAAAGCAATTTAACGATGCTTTTGCGGAACATCTGTATACAAGGACAGAATAAAAGGACTCCTTTTCCCCAAATGTGTTATAAAATGGATTCAAAAGGGATTCAGAAGAGATTTGGCGTGACGTCTGTATTTACGTATGTACGTATCTCGCATAACTCCAAAACGAGTAAGCTCAGAACGTTGAAGTTTTGTGTAGACTGCTATAACATGTAGTTGTGCACCTCCCTTTTTTGGTTCAAATCGGCCGTACCAAAAGTATATATATATATATATATAAGCTATTTTTAATTAGCAAGTAAGAATGTAGAAGCTATGGTACATTCGAAACCTCTAAAATCCTATTTGTAAAAGCACAGTAGTGTCAAAAAATTACATTATCAATTAGAATGAAAATACCATTATTAATAAAACATGACTTAAAAGAAAAAATAATAAATTGAGACTAATAATTGAATATTTATAAAAATGTGGGAAAAGTACAAGTTGTAAAGAAAAGTATAAGTTGCAAGAAAATGGGAGAAAAAACACAATTATGTACAAAAAGAACAAAATGGCAATATTCCATTGAGAGTTACCCAACAGTATCGTGTCAGGGGAAAAGTGCAATGTAATTCCCACTGAAATATTACCTCCACGCGTTTCAACAAACGACCAATTGAGATAATTAACGCGGAAAATTATTTAATGATACTTATCAAATTATTTAATGCTTATCGATATCGCCTCAATTGGGCGCTCCTTTTCCCTACGCGTGGAAGAAAATATAGACGAAAAAGTAATATACAAAATATTTCATCAAAATTCCTAAAGAATAATTAAAACTACAAGAAAAAATTTTTAAAAATAGTAATAAAAATAAGAAACTAGGAATATATATAATCTATTACACAGCTCGGTGAGCTCAGTTTTTTTTATTGTTATATGTTGGTAAATTGTGCATTTTGTTGCTTTAAATGTGATTGAATTAATTCGTTCTTATGTTCCGGTTAAGGTTTTTATGCTTTGAGCTAATCTGCATACAGTAGTTGCAGAATTATCAACAATTTAAATGTTGTTTAAGGACGACTAAGTCTAAGAGAGCAGCCATATTTGTTTACATTTCAAAGCTTATCAATAAGTTGAATTAAGTCAGTTTCTGTAGCTTCAGTGTCTTTTTGCCGAGTGAGACCAAAAGTAAACTTTCAGTTTTATGCACCGAAAAGTCTGCCTTCTTGCCCGCTGGCCGAATTGCTTGTTGTTGCTCAGATACTCTAATAAACTGTAATAGTAATTGTATAAAAGAATTTTTTAATTGCTTTAACTGTAATTGGTGTTTTATGTTTTTCGATATTTTTCAATTTTTAATACTGATGTTTTGAATTTTTATGTATTTTTGCCTTGTCGCGAAGTGAGAACTGAATTAACTGAATAAGAAATATATCTTTAATAAAATTCGAAAAGATAAGTTTAAATGAAATGCAGAAAAAAAATGAGTATAATTTGATAGGCTGTACAAGGGAAGTCGTGTGGTGCCTGCATCAGATTTTTTATTTTGTACAAGTTTAATTACGTTTTGTTTAACAAAATGCCATTGCCCAAGACATAAAACGTTTATAATATTTATTTAAATTTATTCAGAAACTCAGCGATATGAAAGGAGTATGCTGCCACTCTGTTAAACGCGATGTACAGAGTAGTCTGGATTATCTCCGGGCTCATGCTGGAGAAGAAATTTACGGATAATTGACAAACACGGAAAATCCAAACTTCATATTACATGTTTTCATTCATATTACATGATTTCATTTCTTAAAAGAAAGCACTGATTTTACTATGTTTTGGAGAACGTTTAAATATTTGTCGAATTTCACTGTGCATCTTTCGAAGAACTATTATATCTTCGTACTCGAATCCCTTATGGTCGACGAACTCCAACACAGTTTCAAACAGAAGCCATTGCTGTCTCGGGACTAATGCAGTTCATAAAATTAGGTAAAACAGCAACCTTGTGTTAGGGGTAGATTTTAGTTAAGACTCTGTCAATTTCGGGGGCAAACAGGTACATGTCCTTCTTCATCACGAGCAAAGGAATCTGCAAAACAACGAAACCCATAAGTTGCATTTAAACCCAAAAGGAGTAAAGCGAACGAGATAGTAGCGCCATCTGTTGACGGAAATGGTAACGAAAACTGAACATTAAGTTAATAGAATTTTAGAAGCATTAGGAAGGACTGGATTGCAAATATAGTCATCAGCTAAACGAGATAAATCTTTGTGAATGTGAAAATCTTCAAAAAATCCTATTCGCCAACGGAAGAAGCTTTCTGGATAACTTTTGCAGATCCAAAGCCAATATTGTGATTAAATATCCAACTATGATAAGCTATCGAAGACTTGCATTTAATGCAATTATTAGCATCTCCTTCGCCTGTATTTTCAGTATCACTCTCTGCCTCTTGTGTTGTTGTGACATTTCACGAAAGTTTCTGTTTTAGTATTAAAGCAAATTTTTTGCTTGCAGCATATTTTTATTCCTTTTTTAGTTCTAAAATTTTAAATATATATTTTAAATAATACGAGAAAATATGCACGAAAATACTTAACAAAATCCGAGGGGCCAACCGAATTAATGCCTATGCACATGAAGAAGGAATTGTAGGAGGTAGTTGCTGAAACAAAACCTAAAGACGTATTTCAGCGACTTAAGAGCGTGCTAGGACTTGAGCCTGTTTGTTTTTAAATACTCTCGAGCACAACGCTGAGTGCGCAAGCGTGAGCAAAGCCAGCACGGATAATCCGCACCTGGATAATCGAGAGTTATTTATTAACAAACTAAGCGATTTAAAAACAATAAACGCAGCTTCATTTCAATTAATATTAATTACTAGGTAAACCCGTGAAATGGCATTAACTGGATTCATTAAAATCGTTGTATATTTTTCTTTTTTATAATAACTTTTGTTATTATAATAGCTATCTGCAAACGACTAGTGTAATAAGTAACTAAGGTAAAGGAATTTGCCATATTATATAATTTCTGAATACCATAGCTTTCAGATGATTAATATGTAGAGTTATTTGGTTATTAGACATGAAAAATGAACTGTGCCCTCGTCGGGACTCGAACATGTACCTCTTGAATACGCGCCGAGTATGTTACCGTTACACCACGAAGGCATGCTGGAAAGAGGAAGAAAATACCTTATAAACATAAATAAATATTCCGGGGATCTTTCTGTCATGTCGGTCTATCGAGAATTTTTTAAATTTCTAATGGCACGTTGCAAGACAATTAAACGTCAAATAAAATGCAAAACAAAACCGAGAATATTGACATCAGTATATCCATAATCAGGGCTTTCCTCGCCACTAGCGCTTCCAAATCGAAATGGGAGGAAGGGCAGGGCATTTTCTGAAATGTGGCAATTCCATTTTTTTCTTGAGATTGCATAAGCAGCAAAGAGAATGAGGAGCGACATTCATGGGTTGAAGGTGCTTGCGAAGGTAGTCATGCCCAGGTATAAGACGGAACAATGCGACAGATTTCTTTCTAGGCCATTCCGGTACTTTAAGAATTCAAACCATGATTTATTTCTGTTTCTGTCTACGAATCTTGCAAAAATAAGTCTCTGAGGGCTTTTCTAACAATTCACTTAATGGAGACGGGAGACCAGGCTATGATGTCTAAAAGACAGAAGCTTCCTTTTTAGCCAAGAAATCATCGATCTTGTGACCATGAACTATACAATGGGCAGGAATCCATTGAAATACAACCTATTTGTCATTACTTGAGAGCCAGTTAAAAAGATCGAAACAACAATCGACAATTGAAGAGCGGAGATCAGTTTGCAAGTCAATAGGTGGAAGAGTGGCTCTGGAATCTGATAAGAAGACTACATTTGAAAAAATACCCCAGACGAGTCTGTAGTTGTAGCAGGGCTCGGTGAATGGCCACAATTTCACTGTCAAGAGCTTTTGCATTTGGGCCAATTGGATGCGTATAAAGAAAATAACTCACAATGAACACCTGCAAAAGCATTAGTGATATCACCTATTCGAGAACCATTAGTATACACTGTCAAGCATTCTTCTTCCGGATAGCAAGAATTTATATTTTCGTATGCCAAAGCTTTGAGCATATTTTCATTAGTCTTGGATTTGGACACCTCTTGAAGCGGTCCAAGGCGAATGAAGAAATCCTTATTTTCAATAGGGTTACGAGGTAGTACGAATATTCAACCTCGAAATTTAGGCTCAAACTTAAAATCACTTCATAAACTCTCTGGATAAAACCACACTACGCTTTCAGATTCCGCTCAGATCCAAAGGAAACCTGATCCCAGAGAGACGGGTTGCCTGGGTTCTGATAATTTTGTCCCAAAGATGTACAGCACTTTCCCGGATAAAGCAGAATTAGATCTGTTATTAGTACATAACTACATGCAATCAATATCAGTTGTTTTCATTGCACCAGTAATTAGACTCAGTGCCCGATTCTGAAAAGTTTCCAGATTATTGAGAATTTGTTTAGAGGAAGGGATTAACAATTACAGCAGTATGTAAAAATAGGTAAAATATAAGTATTATAAATGGTGTTTAGAGTAGTTCTTAGACACCCCACTTGGAGCCCGCTAAACTCTTTAAAAGAGAGAGTCTTCTCGAAGCTGGACATATTGTACCCTCTAACTCCAGGAAGATTTTCTATCGAAAATTACACCCAAATATTTGAAATTTTCAATAGTCAGGATTAAATGTTCTTCGTAAAAAGTTGTTGAAGGAAGGATTGATGGGTCGGAGAGAAAGATTCATTGTAAGTCTTATGGAGGTCTACTTTCATGTTATTTAATCGAGTCCAATTTTCTATGGTTAGTAACGCTTTATTCAGAACAGAGTTGTTATTATAGTCTGCAGTTTTGGGAAGACACTGTCCAGATGACCAGGTCTTCAGCGTAAAGAAGGCATGTAACTCCATGAACTGGTTTCGGTTCACTTAGCAGATTACCAATATAAATATTAAAAAGACAGCAACTGGTGACTGCTCCCTGCGGAAGACCTGTTTTGAGAGTTTTGTATTTTGAATGGGAGTTATTGTACCTAACCCTGCAAAGGCCTCCCAGAACGTAAAGTGGTTAGGGAAGCCTGCTGCAGTACCGAAGGGTCCAGATTCGAATCCCGGAGAAGGCATTGATGTTTGTAAATATACAGTGTTTTTGCGGCATGGAGGCGCTCTATGACGTCCAAAAATCCTCCCGTGTGGTTTGGTGGTAGGGGAGAGGGGTGGGAGACCTTCGGATCTCCTTCTGGGTGCTCTCCGTCAAAACTGGAGTGGAAATAGAAGTCCAGCCTGCTTGAGGCTCTGACAATCATTCTTCCATCGATTACGTGAACAATGCAACAACAACAATAACACCCTGCCTATTATTCAGAAGGCCGTAATGCCATTTCAGCACATTAGAATGAATGACAATATCTGAAAGCTTCAAAAGAAGCTTTTCCTTCCGCACGAGTCATAAGATGACTTAGTCAACAAAGACGGCAGATAAAAATTTGTCTTTTATCCGTAGTGTTTTTAAAGGACTGGCTTAATAATGCCACATGTTGATTAGTGGATCTGAATTTTCTAAGCCGGTTTTTCCTTCATCAAGGACCTTATTTGTTTCAAGATACCAATTTAATCTTCTAAAAATTATTCTTTCCATGTTTTTGAACAAAGTGCTAGTTAAGGAAATTGGTCTATAATTTGATATAAGCCTTGAGTCTTTACTGCTTTTACGAATCGGAATAATCGTAGATTTGTACCATTTAGAAAGAAGAGCCCCAGAAATCCAGATAATATTAAAAAGAATCAAAATATGTAATTTCATAGACCCTGGGACCTAAGTGCATAAGAAATTCAGTGAAAATACCGTCTTCGCCTGGCTGCTTACTCGTGATTTTAGGTAATTCAGTGCTATCTTTAGTTCGTTTAAGTTTATAGGGGCATTAAATATTTCGCTATTTTCACACGACAGGGCATCCTCTTTCATTTTGCTCTTACGTTTCGGGATTATTTTCGTAGAATGATGGCTTGCGTAGCTTTCCTTGTCCTATAGAGTGGAAAAGTATTGCCCATCGAGAACTTCAAGGGATTAATTTCTTGTCGATACTGCTTGTCTCAAGGAAGTCTGCTGCATTTTGGTCTGCTTTTTAGTGATTGTATAATACTGGCATCGCGATCTCCAAATTCAATAAGACCGTTTGCATGATCGTTTTGGTGTTTTTCCCCATGTGTAAGGTGTATACGAACCAGTTTGCCTTAAGACATCCTCTAGGAAGGCATGTCTCTCCTTAGGCAGATAGCCTTGGCGTGCCTTGCCATAATTAATATAACAAATAAATAAATAAAAAGAAAGCGTCGAAAACTGCCTGCAAAGATCACGCCAAACGTTTCCCTTCTAACTGTAGAACCTTATGCCAACCTAATATGAGAACGGACCTAACACAACGAAGTAAACACGAACCAACGTTCAACCTACACTTTCGCCAAATCGGCTGCACATTCACCTTCTCTAATTATTTATGGATGTATTGGGGCTTACCGAGTAGCAGAGACAGTAGTAAGAGTGGAGGAGATTCAGCTTACAGAGAAGTAGAAATAACGATATCTTATTAAATGCTCTAATGCTAATATTACTATGTGTTCGTGTAGGAATATAGGTTTCTTTAAAGGAATTACATTGTGACAGTTACTTATAATATACCCATGTCTATTTTTTTATTTGTTATGTTCTTACTGTAACCGCGTCCATCGGAAATTAAATTTTTTGTATAATTTTCTCTTCTTGATTAAAAAAAAGGGAAAAATAAGCAAGGAAATATGGATGCCAGTAAACCATGCTGTATAATAAATATCATCTTTTGTAACTCATGATATTTAAGTTAACCGTATTTTATGAAACAAAACTTAATAAGTTTAATAAATGAAACTCAATGCTAAGTAAATGTATACGATGAATATAAAGCAGTTTACAAAATTATGATCATGTTTGTAAGAAAAGAAATGAAAGGAACGTAAATTAATTTTTTTCTATTCTCCCATTTTTATATTCTTAGAATTACGTTTCAGATATTAATCATTTCAATGAAACAGAGCTGAGTTTAATGAATTAAACGCATTAATTAATTTAAAACGCAGAAAATTTATCACGTTGCAGCAGACTGTTTTAGAAAGGAAAAAATTTCAACCACGAACTAATTTTAAATTTTAATTAAAGTTCACCTGAGTAGAAATTTTTATATTTTTGTTTAGAAAGTAAAAATTGATCACCGATTTGAACAAAAAAAGATGCTATTATAGAGAACATTTTAATTTGAAGGTTCTTAGATTACAGTTCTCTATATTAATGCATATTAAATTCAATAGACAGCATTTTTGAGGTCGTATCGTTATTAATTCATTGAGCTGTTCTGAGAAATCCGTTTTATAAAATGTACATATATAGGCAAAAAGGTTTTAAAATAGGTTTGTATTATGTGATTACGACAACACCTCGAAGGTTATCTGCCTAAGGGGAAGGATGCCTTCGTGTATGACTTTCTGAGGGAATCTGTATCGTAGACGTGATAGACATGGGGAAAGCCACGGAGGCGCCCACGCAGCCAGCCTGTTCGCGGGATTCGACCCTTGGACCGAACTACCTGTGTTCAGCGATTTTACCGCTTGGCTGCCGGCCCCATTAAAATAAAGCATGTAAGTTAAATTATTTTCATTATGTTTAAATTATTTTCACAAATAACACTGAAAAGTAAATTTTAAAAAAAGAACCTAGTTGATGATAAAGACTATTAATTTAAACAATTTCCGTGAGCTCTTGACCAATTAGGAAGCGATTAAAATTGCTAATTGTTTTTTGATTGGACAGGATTTGTTTCCGAGTTCCCTCACCGATAAAAGGCAGGTCAGCGACTGAGCACTAAAACCGTTAAACACGGCTAATTCAACCTCACTAGGCTGGCTGTCTGGATGTTTCTTTGATTTCCCCCATGTGTAACGGGAATACAAAAGACTTTTTAAGCTTTACAAACAAAGCCCTTAAAACATTCTCCTTGATGGCTTCTTTTCTCTTAGGCAGAAAGCTTTGCTTTGCTAAAATCTAAATCAGGGATTCCTAATTCTTTTCTTGCTTTGACAAATTTTAAAAAAACGGTTTTCTTCACCAACCCCCTTATATTTTAATTTTTAATATACAGAAGTAGTCTCAAACTGGCGGCCTGGGGAGCGCATGGGGTGCCCGAAGTAATTTTATGCAGCCCGCGAAAGCATCAGAAGTATTTATTTATTGCAAGTACGGTGTTGGTCAAGATTTTAGTTATTTGAATTTATTAGTTCTTTGAGTTTATATTTTCCATTATTGTTAAAAATGAAAGTGTAAACAACGCACCAGAAAATCTATAAATTGAGCTAATTAATTTACAATGTAATATAAATCATATTCGAATATTTGAAGGTGACATTTGATTAACTTATATTCCTACTTTTCAAAAAAAATATGTACGACCAGTTACACATTTTTGAACAATGTTCTCTTTGATTGCTAACACATATTTTTATATGAACAGTTCTTTTTTTTTCTTTAACCCTAAATTACAATTAATTTGCCCCGAA
Organism: Stegodyphus mimosarum; assembly: GCA_000611955.2. Classification (NCBI taxonomy): domain Eukaryota; kingdom Metazoa; phylum Arthropoda; class Arachnida; order Araneae; family Eresidae; genus Stegodyphus; species Stegodyphus mimosarum. The sequence continues at coordinate 397,772 of KK118801.1, read as the reverse complement.
GGGCTATTAATTTCGCTTTGGTATTTTCGTTGGTTCAGTATAAACTGCGTTCCACTTTTCAAATTGTTGCCATCGAATAATAGACTCCTGCAATTTATTTAAAGAGGTTAAATAACAAAGAATCTGCATGAATGTTTGTATGTTCTTGGCACTGGGAAAAAACAACAGTACCTAGAGACATCTAATTTTGAATAACGTAGTTCTTCGCTCGGATGTGGGCATTTGGAAGCCCAAATTTGGAATCTGTTTTATTAGCTTTTTCATATTTTATAAGACTTTAACAAATTTTTGAGTAACAAACTCAACGAAAGCGAGCAATGTCAGCACTGTAGGGGGAAACCATTTTTGTCTCCAACACGCGAGACTGTGTATCGGAAATTCTAAAGATATCCTCCTTTTAAATTATTTTGCGATATGGCTGTTGAATTGAATTTTATAGTTTAAGTAGGAAGGACATGATATTTAATAAATAAGGTAGCACACAAAACATTAAAAAAATGCCCCTTTGGGCGTAATATAAAATCTAAAACCTTTCAGATTTAAAAAAGAAATTATTATTATTATTATTATTATTGTCTTCTCACGGTTGAAAATTAATAAGAACTTTATTGATGAATTGATTAACATTTACGTGATTTTTTAGCCCAGAAGGCTTTTTTTGCCCAGAAAGGCTATTAATTTATCTTGCGTTGGTTCACTCTAAATGGCGTTTCACTTTTCAAATTGTTGCCACCAAATATTAGAGCCCCGCATCATACTCAAAAAAAAATGAATAATGAAGAATTCGCTTGTATGTTTGTTTCTTGCACTGTGAAAAAACAACGATACCTAGAGACATCATATTTTGAATAACGTAGTCCTCAACTAGAATACGGGCATCTGGAAGCCCAAATTTGGAATTAGTTTTATTATCTTTTTCATATTTTGTAAAATTTTATCGAGTTTTTTATTAACAAACTCAACGATTTCAAAGCGAGCAATGGCAACACTGTGCGGAAACAAAACATTTTTATCTCCGTTTAAGTGGGAAGAACATATTTAATAAATAAAGGTAACAGACAAAGCATTAAAAAAAGCCCCTTTGGGCGTAATATAAAATCTGAAAAGCTTTCAAATTTTTTTTATTGCTGTGATGCTTCCTGATTTCTTCTTTACTGTTCACTACTGGATTTTACAAGCAGAAATATACCCAGATTTCAACGGAATATTAAGAAATATTCTTTATTTTCGTTTAATTAAAGCTATGAATCGTTTCACACGCGTACTCTAAATAAAATCAAAATTAAATTTTCTCCGAATAATTATCATTTCGCAACACCAAACAAATAAATAAAAGGATTATCCAGTTCTTGAATATAATTTGATTGTATTAAAAATTCCAGCTCCTTAACTTTCTTAAAAGGTTTTCCAAAATAATAAGTTTGTGCAATATAGAAAAATACAGTGTCTGCAGGTATTGTGTAATAATGTCTGTCTGCAGATTATTGTATTATATAAACTTATGTTACAGAAAAATGAGAAAAAATAAATTTTTCTTTTTTTATAGTCCGGTCACAAATATTAATCTGTATAACTACACGGCAGGTTTTGTATTTGCTTTCTGTGATAGAATTCAATTATCGGAAATAGATCTTAAGAAATGCAGTTTGTAGCAAAATGGGATTTATAAAGTAGAGGCCGAGTGGCAAAACCTCTGTACACTGATAGTCCGAACCGGAATTATATCTTCGCGAAACGTTGACTGCATTGGCCAAGGGTTCTCAACCAGGGGCAGTCAAGTGGTTTCGGAAGACATGCGATCAACCTTTTATTTACCTGTTCAATATTTAGTTTTAAATTATGAATATGGAAAGTACTTTTATTCAAGTTTTAGTATTTATCAACATTTTCTATAATTCTTCTTGTTTAAATCATGAAGCACATTAAAAAATATTCTGAACTTTTTAAATGTATATACGTGTTTTTCGAGTTTTCGGAAGAAACGGGGAGGGAGAAATGATAGTCTAGTTATAGAGTCATTAGGATTTTTTGAGGCATGAGACATGAAAAATGAGCAATGCCCTCGCCGAAACTCGAATCTGGACCTCTTGAATACGCGCCGAGTGTACTACCGTGACACTACGAAGGCATGCAGAAACGAGAATACCTTACATATTCCCTCTTTTTAAAGAGAGACTGTGGATTAGGGGACCCAGTCACCAAATCCTTGTGTAAAGATTCATCATCCACCATCTTTTAATTCGGGCGCCACTATAGAGTAACTTAGAATTTTCAATGACAAAAAACTGAAGTAATGTGGAATACTTTCGCCGGGACTCCAACCAAGATCTCTCGAATACACGTTGAGTGTGCTACCGTTACAGTACGAAGGCATGCGGAAAGGAGGAACAAAATACCTTATATAGTGATGGCGAAAGAGGTCCTCGGATAAAAAAAGTGTTAAGAACCATTAACATAGACTTTTTATTTTGTTTTACCCCATATACAGCATGGCTACCGGAAAGTTTTCCTTAGAACGTTCTCCAGGAATGTGCAGATAAACTCAGTTCTCCGCGTAGAACGGTGAAATCAGCAGAGTGCCTTAGTTCGCTGGTTTACCTCCATTGAAAAATTGTTACTTTCGAATATATCAATTCAAATAGGACTGTTGATTTGAGAGGTGTTGCACAAAGCCCGAAGATACTAGAAATAAGTAACAATGTGTACTTTCGGGAATACGATGCAGCCGTCGAGCTGGTGACATGAGAGTAAAAACATCGTATTCAAAGGCAGTTAGGAAAATACACCACAACGTAACATAATGTACAATACACAGGCATAGAATATTACGAGAAACAGACTAACAAAAAACTACCAGAGTACCAGCAATATTAGAAAGAGAATGCAGATGGAAAATACACATAATTTTAGTGTATTTTGCCATAATTCATTTAATATTAACTAGCCTAGTTTTTTTTTTCTTAAAAATGCAAATGTCTTGGTGCGTTTGAAAAACAAAAATGATCTTCGCTTTTTGAGAAACAAGTACAGTTTTCATGCTTACACTCTGCCAAATGTGGTTTACACTTTGTTAAAATTATTTGAAAAAATAAATGATGCACTTTTTTCCGTTGGTGCTTAATGAAAAAGAAAGGGAAATAGGTTACCATAGATTACGAATATCGCCAAGTAAATTATTTGCGCCAAGAAATATTTTTAAATTTCTCAGTAAGTTTCTCACCCAAAGTTTCAAAATATAATATTTAGACATAATTTTACACTGAGAATCGAAATATGTATGAAATTCGCTATATCATTTCAGAAAAAGTCCAGTTTTATGCCAAAATGCCTATGCTAGAACAATACTTTACATATCCGAAGTCCCAAATTAAATTTCGTCAATCATCTCAGTAGAACGGGAGATATACACTGGTTATCATAAATTAAGGAAAAATCACATGCAGAATTTTATGAAACTTACCCACAATATACAACACATAGTATGGTATCAAATAACATAAAAAGAAATTACCAGGCAATTATGGTAGTATAGAAATTAGCACATGTATAAAATGAACAAATCGAAGGTGTCAGTTTGCTATAGGAAAAGTACCTTCAATATGGAATATGATCGCCTCTGCAGCACATGCAGCACATACAACGATGTGTGATGCTTTCAATTATGCGGTCTATCAGTTCCCTAGGAAGCGAGAGCCAATGCTCTTGCAAAGCAGTTGCAAGAGCGGCAAGGGTCTGATGGGGCGGATTGAGAGGAGCTAGACGTTTCCCTAAAAACTCCCAAACGTGCTCGATAGAATTCAAGTCCGGGGATCGAGCTGGCCACTCCATGCGCCTAATTGTTTCCTGTTGAAGATAATCATCTACGATGCGAGCCCTGTGGGGTCTTGCGTTGTCGACCTGTAACAGGAAAGCATCACCTATTGCCCCGGCATATGGGCGCACATAAGCATTAAGGATGTCATCTCTATAAACCTGAGCATTTACGGTTTCCTTTGGAGGTCTGTGCGTCCACCCAAAGACGTGCCACCCCAAACACAGACACTGCCTCTTCCGTATGCATCTCTTTCACTGATGTTTGACGGATGATAACGAGTTCCAGGTTCTCTCCATATCACATAATGCCTACTATTGCTTTCTAGACTTTCTAGACTCATTCGTAAAGAGAACAGCCCTCCATTGAACAGGCGTCCAGTGGACATGTTGTCGTGCCCACTGCAAACGGTCCCTCCTATGGCGTTACGTGAGCGGCACGCAATTGGCTGGTCGCCTCGCATACAGACCTCCTTCGTGAGGCCTTCTACGCACAGTTCACGTTGACACCAAACTTCCATTGGCTGCAGCAAGGGAGTATCTAAGAAGAGTCAAAGTAGCGGTTCTATTCCTGCGTGCACGTAATGTCATATATCGGTCATCGGCGCACGTCGTAGCAGTAGGCCGTCCTTGACTGAACCTCTTAGATGCCGAATCTGTGGTTTGAAATTGCCTCCAAAGTCTATGAACCACAGAAGGACTCACATTTAGCCATCTGGCTACTTCTGTTTGACTTTATCCTGCCTCTGGTCTCCCAATGGCTCTCCATCGTAGTTCTGCTGGCAAATGATGCCTGGAGGTCATTGTTACGAATTGGCTATCTCAGATTTCTGATGTCATTATCACAGTGAAATATGTGGGCTTGCTCACAAACAGGAACTTTTATGCTTCTAGCAGATGACGTATTCCGAGTGCAGCGCCACTAATCTGCATATTGCAGTTTTACTCAGCTACTCTTACTTGGCAACATATTCAAATTTTACACGGTTTATATATTTTTGAGGGAGTTATCTCTATTTTTGTGATTTTTCCTTAATTTCGGATAACCAGTGTAGATCTGTGAACTACAGATCTGTCCTTCCCCTTTATTTGGCTCAAGGAACCTTCTCAAGGAACTCTACTCAAGGAACATTCAGAATTATACAGTTTTTTCGGGGAGCTTCATCCCCGCTTAGAAGAAGCATCTTAAAATAATATCTAAAATAGATCAGTGTATCACAGGTATTTAATGTAAACACAATTAAAGAAAAGTATTGCATTTTGATTAAACTTTTTAATATACAATTAGTGTAATTTACACATTAATAGCATTCTCTCGTGCGCCAGGTGTTACCAACTCTAGCATTATAATTAGTGACGGTTGTGTGCTTCCATGTTTTACACAAATTGTCGAAGTCTAGCTCTATTTATGGTCTCCGCTGCTGCATTTTATATTCTGCATTTAATTTGTTTTTATATTTTGTTTTTGTGGCCACACACGTGGAGAAAGAGTTTTCACTTAAAAGCATTGTTCCGAATGGCATTAAAATGTTTGTAGCTGTGTGAGGTACTTGTAAGTATCCTTCATGAATCTCCAACTAAAAATTTAGCAGCTTCTCTTGCTTAAATTTGGATTTTAGTGTCTAGTCTGTAGATACGCCGATAGGTTGTGCCCTTATCATAATATTCGAAAGGATGTTTTTACCCAGTTTACTTAAATTTTGCTTCTGGAAAACATTATTTTTATAGTTAAGTAAAACATCTGATGTATACAACACATGACTTCCTTGTACGGAATATTAAATTATACGCATTTTGCATTTCATTCAAACTTATTGGATTGAATTAAATCTACTTCGTTGATAGCGCATGAACCACAATAGAATAAATGCACTCTTTAAAATTCCCTATATTTGTTTACCATGGAAACATTCTGGCGTTAAACTCACTTAACAACTTTACATCTCATTCATTCTACAACTCAGAATGCACAAAAAGTTATAAAATCTGAAGTATTATCTAATCACTGTCACATGTTCTATTCAAATACTATAATAAATCTAAAACGATATATAAAAGAAATTAAACAAACAAACAAAAAAGGGGGATGAAAAAGGGGAAAAAACAAAGTTTTTTACAGACGATTTAGTATTTTTAATTCAATTAACTTTGTTCTGATTTCGCGTCTAGACAAAAATACATAAAAACTCAAAATATCTATATTAAAAATTACAAAATGAATTTTAAATGCTTATTTCCTCGAATAAATTCCTAAGTGGATTAAGCATGATTTAATTCGCAATAAAAAAGAAGGCTTATAAGAAAAAGAAGTAAAACACGATGTATAAAAGAAGGCCAATAAAAGATGTATAAAAGAAGAAATATTAAAACGATGTATAAAAGAAGGCTCCTTCTCATCCTTGTTGTTGCGAAGCGTAATTCTATAGATTGGCAACAAATCCACTATTCTCCTAAGTTACAAATGTAAACAAATATGGCTTCCATGGGAAAAATGATTAGGCTTTGTCGTACTTAAAAAAACTTTTAAATTGCTGATAATTCTATAATTCTTTCATACAGATTTACTAAAAGCATAAAAACCTTAACCGGAAGAAGAACATAATTCATTCATTTTTAAAGCAAAAAAATGCACTATTTACCAAAATATTAGAATAAAATAACTGAGCCGGAGTAACAGAGTGAAAATATATATACATATTTATATACTTTTGGTGCGGCCGTTTGGAACCAAAATAGAAGGTGAACATCTACATGTTGTAGCAGTGCTATATACAAAATTTCAACGTTCTGAGGCTACTCGTTTTTGAGCTATGCGAGATACATACATGCGTATGTACAGACGCCATGAAAAAATCTCTCCAGAATTCATTTTAAATCAGTTTTATAAGTTTTATGGTAATAAAACTGATTTTTTATAACCCAAAAAATTTTATAATCAGTTTTATAATTTTATAATTTTTTTTTATAATTTTTTACTTCGTATAAGGAAGTAAAAAGGTACTGCATTCTACAATTTTTAACACTATCGTCTAAATTCAATTCATTTTCCATTAGCAGTCCATTAGCAAAGTTTGGCAGAGCAATGTACGTCATTATCTTTGACATATGATAACCGCATGTAAAGTTTTAAAACTAATCTCTAAGTGTATCTTTATATTGTTTTAGTTAATAAATGCCAATCAACTATGTGAGTGCTTTATAATTTTTTCTCGAATTTTTATTTTGACTCGTAAAACCTGGGAGTTGACTCGCGAAATATCGGAGTTCCGCAGAACAAAGTCTAAAGACCCATATTTATAGTAATATTTGTTTAATAGCTGTTTAATTAACACATCAGTTTTAAATTGAATCTTTCCTGAACTTACTTCTTCTTCTACACCACCAGAAAATGCAAATTAAGTGAGTTTAATCAACTATACAGAGTTTAGGGAGAAGAAATTTGACAGCTTCGTTTCTTACTGTTAAACTGATGAGTTGATTGTTGATGATTTAGTTTTGCTGTTGTAGCTACGTGAGAACGCGCTTAAGCAAAAACCCAGTGTTAGCAGGTTCTTAATATTTAATATTTGTTTCAAATTTTTTAACATATTTATATATATCATATCAATTTATTTTAATATAACTATTTGAATTACATATTGTATTCTCGAAATTCGATGTCAGCAGAATCGTGACTTATTGGAACTGCGGTTTATCGTTCCGCGGCATTGCTGCTCGTGTTGGTGGAGATTCCAAGACTGTCAACCGAATATGGAATTGATTCGGTCAGGAAGGCTATACTGAAAGGCCATGCGGGATTTAAAGGCATTAAATCCCGCATGTCCATTAGTAGGCTAAAGTGCCCGTTCTGCGCCCTGATGTCAAGCATTTTTCTAATAATCAGTGGCTTCTTCTAGACGTTAAACTCATGACCTAAACACATGAATAGACGCTTCGGTTGCCACCTTCGAACGCGTCCCACGGATCCGTACTTCCGATAGTAAACCTTTGTTGGCTTCTCCTGGAGTGCACCCCACCACAGCCTGTTCCCCTTCCACAGCCCACCCCTGCAGTGCATATACCTGTCATTTCTTAGCTATGCTTAGATGTTACAAATAGTAATAAAAGCATCTTACGAAAGAGCTTCCGGCCATCAAAATGGTTCTTTCAAGTATTTCATGCACATATCTTTGATAAGATTAGTTAGAATCTAGAAAATATCGCAGTAAACCAATGCGACATCGGCCATTGGTAAACCTTTGTGTTGCTAATCTGAAAAGCGTTTTAATCAGAAAACTGGGCTATATAAAAGAAGCGAGTTGTTAGTCGAAGTATATTGTCTTTCGAATTTAATCAGCAGACACAGCGATTTAAAAGACATATGTTGCCACTGTTCGACTTAAAATATTTTTATTTTCCAGGCAGTAGTGTTTTGTCGTTCAACATAGCGGGAGATATTTAATATTTTATCAAATTTATTTTGTTACTAATAAACAAATTAAACCATTTAAAATCAATAAGCTTCATCACAATCTTGATTAAGTTTTGCTCATTTGACCTTCAAAGCAAGAGGAATGTTATGTGAGTGCATAAGATTTCGTAAAACCGCCCCACAGGTTCCGCATTCACAACGTTTACAATATTAGAACGTTGAGCTCACGTCATTTATCATAAGTTCACATCACCGTTGTTGCGCTCCCGCTGTCAGCGAAAGTCATAAAAGCCAGGAATTTATAATTTGTTATACAAAAAGTATATATTATTAATATTTTTACGCAGTTTGAATTTTGAAAAGGCATTATTTATCTTAGGTTCAGCTCCCCGTTGTTGCCTTGCTTCCACTACTTCTTACTAATTGACTTAATTGACACCTTGTCTGTTTACACTTTAGAATTGTGTAGAACCTTCCGGAACAGTTCAGGACCTTTAAAGCAGAATTTAAGTGCCCTCTCCATCAATATTTTGAGTATATTTTAAAATGGGTGAAGAAATCGGCTGAAATGTATGGTGATTTTCCAAAAACTCATTTCCGAAAAAGCATAACTGATAAAAAAAGCAAGTATCAGTTCTTATTAAAACCGTTACATAGTATCGTGTTGATTCTACACTGTTCTACACTTTAATTGGAGTTTGACAAAATTTTGCACAATTCACCTGGAACTAAAGCAAGAGGAAAATCATTGCCCACCTGAAATTTTGAAAAAAAATCTCACAGTCCTTCTTCACTCTGCATTCACTCTGACGCATGAGCTTACTCAAGCAGATAAAGACAGATGTGTTTGCGCCTGCATTTCTCTGTTCGAACATTAATGCAAGGACAAAATTTTGGACCGGATCGTCACTTGTGATGAAAAGTGGATTTACTTCAACAACGCAGGCCGAAAAGGGGGTTGATCTGCGCCCGGTGAGCCCGTCGGCAGCAACGCAAAACTCAATTTCATTAACAAAAAGGTCCTGCTTTGTATCTGGAGGGACTGCCGTGGTATTATACCCAGAGAATATCTGGAAAAAGGTAAAACCCTCCACAATAAGGTGTACAGAGAAATGCTAGCCCATGTTGACGCTGCTATCAAAGAAAAACATCGAACTAAGTTTCAGATCAAAACGGTAATATTCCATCATTTATTTACATCAAGGTAATGCAAAACCACATGTGTTTGCATTCATCGGCTGGATTCTGTACGGACTCGAATGGGATCTTTTGCCACACGCACCATATAGCTCCGACACCGCTCCTTCGGACACCTACCTTTTTTTCACACTTGCAGCTACATCTTGCTGGTGCCATCTTGCATTTTGCATAGGACGTCCGAAATGAGACTGACCTGTTTTTGGACTCGCAGCCACCAAGTTTCTGTGCCGAAGGATTTAAAAAACTACCAAAACGTTGGCAGAAAATCATAGAATTGGGCGGTGATTACTACCAGCATTAAAGGTTCTACTTCCATGTGTTTTTCCTAACTTCATTAATAACGTTTTTTGACGGAAAACTTTTATTACAACCAGGTATATGGTGTAAGCAGGAGTGAGTAATGGAGAGGAATAAGGGCAGATTGGTAACCAGCGATGGTCAGCGGAGCATAAGAAACATTACAAATACTCCGGTGCGACGTTAAAATCTGAATCGTTTCAGATTTTCCTTCCTATTTAGCCGAAGCTAACACAAGTTTTGGTTGGCCCCTAAATACCGAATTAGCTAGAGAAGCTATCAAGGGCCCGTAATACGGTCGAGCGTATTAACAGCTTAGCGAGACGTGGCCAAAAGGCAACCGCGCTCTAGTCTGATTCTTTCTACCGCAGTCCTGGGTCTTGGGTCATCGCTTGTGTAAGTCGTATACGACCTAACTGGTCTTTACTATTCTAGTTCTGTCCTAAAAAGGAAAAACATAAGTAATGAATAAAAACTAGCATAAAAACCAGTGCAGAATAGCGTCCCTTCTTGGCCGAGGCCGAAAATGGCAGACGCGAGCCGGGCCAGGCCCAAACTCATGAAGATAGAATCTGTAAGACTCGAGTTTACTCGCTCAGCTATGGATTGCGAGTAACGTAAGCAATTTAGACGTCTTGAGCAAAATCCAGCATAAGTTCTACAGTTCTGAAAGCGATGAGAAGTTTATCTGTAGTATTTTTGGCATTTTTAATCTGATAACCTAAAACTGAGATATTATTAATTAGCTTGAAAAATTTGTATGATATGTGCGATTTCTGGAACCTGTTCTTCTTTGGATTTATTTTTCTCTAGTGTTTCACTGTAAGAGATTTTGAAGCTTGTAAAATTTTCTGAAGTAGCTGGAGTAGTAAAATGGGAAAAGTCTTCTTTTTTATGTGGAGAAGATTTGTTTTCTGTTTGGTTTAGTTTTTGAAATCTCTGCTGATAAACTTTAGAGCCACTACCGCAGTCAGTGGAACGTCGTCTTAAGTACTATCTACTACTCATTTGCATATAACACGATTCTAAAAACTCATTCTGGCAAGGAATTTGTAAGCTGAAATTATAATAGACAGGAAAGGAGCTTTAACTTAAAAATAACTTCTATAAACTTAGGATAAACCTTACATGATTATAGACAAAAACAAATAGAATTCTGCTGAAAATATCAAATACAGTTTACAAGATACTGGATCTGATATTGTTAATTATTATTAATGATTATTGATCTCAAATATTGTTAAATTATATTTAATAAGTATAATGGGAAGAAATACTTGTTTAATGGGCATGTTTCTCTTTCAGACCGTCATTAAATTCATTAAACATTTGGAAGTGTTTCCGTTTCCCTTGAAACAACTCATCACTCAGGTCTTTCAGTTAATATTAGATAAACAGTTACTCAATTCACTTGCCTTACAAATTTATTAAAGTGCTAACAACGGGGCCTTCTTTGTCGTATGCTACTGCCAACAGCACTTAACATTTATCGTAACTTTCCGTGAGGAAATATGATGATCAAGAAGTTTTCGTTAAAATATCCTTTCCCCATAATGGGAGTAACAGCCTGCAAAGTGATTTTCAATGTATACCCCAAAAGCGATTTTCGATTAGGCCGTGTTGGCGTAAAGTTAATTAAATCTTTACTTAAAACATGAGTCCTTAAGCGCCACTGTTAGAGCAAATAAGATACTTAACATAGTGTCAGGATTTCGGTAATAAGTTGTGGAAAATTGAGATACTGCATGCAGGCATTAAAATTCTATATGCTTAAATTTCCTTTCCTTTCCGCTAGACGAATTTCTGAAAGATTGGCTGGTAAACGTAATATTTCATTTCGAAAATTAATTTAATATTTAGAGTCCCTTCTCAATTAAGAGTTTATATTGAGGGTAACATCGTTATTAACTTTAATTTAAACGCAACACGGCCATTAACTGCAGGGATCCGTTTGCAAAAACAAATGGATGTATTTTGCTAAACAGAGCAATCTATTAAATGAAACCGTAGACATATCAATTAAACCAAACTTTTAGTAGCTCAAAATAGGTGTTAATCCCGAATGGAATATTAGCCTCGAAAGGGCATTTGGCGATGAATATACTATAAACGGCGTATCACTTTTCAACTTGTTTCCAACATATATTATCGCCCTAACTTATATTTAAAGAAATTAAATAACGAAGAATCTGCATGAATGTATGTATATTTCTCGCATTGTGAAAAAAATAAGGATACCTAGAGCCATCCAGTTTTGAATAACGTAGTCCTCCACCTCAACATGGGCAAATGAAAGCCCGAATTTTGAATTTCGAATTTGTTTTATTATCTATTTCATATTTCCGTAAACTTTAAGGAATTTTTTATCAACAAACTCAAGGATTTCCAAGCGAGCAGTGGCAACACTATACGGAAAAAGCGCGAGCACGCGAGACTGTCTATCGGATATTCTGAAGATATGCTGTTTTTAAATATTTTATGATTTTGCAGTTGAATTGAATTTTACGTCACGAAGGCGCCAAGAAAGTGATAAATAAAGGAAATACACAAAACATTAATAATAAATATACAAAAAAAAATTGTAAGCCGTTTTAGTAAGCAAACTGAACATTATATGATGAACTCAGAGAACACTGAAAAAAATCAGAAAAATGTATAATTACACTAAACTCTGAATCCAGAATTCTAAACGTATACCCCTACAGTGCCCTTAATTTTTTTATAATTTTGCAGTTGATTTGTATATGGCTTAAATTCGAAGAAAATGTTGTTTAATAATAAAGTTAAACTGACAAAAAAGAAGCAGGCTGGTAGGAGTGAGTGTAATTGTAGACTGATAGACTGCGAGCTCAGCGAGAGTGTGAAAAACCTTATCAAACCCTTTTGGCGTTAAAATCTTAAATCTTTCAGAATTTCCTTCATTTATTTTCTTATATTTTAAATTTAATATAGTGTAAGTATGTATAACTTGTTTAACCGTATGTTGGTATTTTGCTATAGCCTCCAAATGTTAAGCCAAAGTCGTATACTACGCGCGCAAGGCAATCCGTTAAACCATTTTGTTACACTAGTTTATACATTTTTTTCAGTGCAGATACATATTTTCTATTTAACGAAATGATTATATTTTGCTGTATTGATCAGCTTTCTAAACCAAATGGGTACTTACGTGTTAACGGAGAAAAAACCAAAACTGGTAAAACAGAGCGAATAATTGCCAGCTTTAGAGCACAAATTATTCCGTGTTGCTACAGTATGCCATTGCGAAGTTGGCTAATAACGCCTGTAAACCGCAATTTTAAGCATGGTGTTCTTCTTTTTTGAAGTTTATAGTTCGATCATAGGTGTGTGGGATCTGCCAAACAAAGAAGGTGATGCTATTGGTTTCCTAAGTTTCCATCGGATGTACAAGAAAACAGTTATCTTCGTCCAACTTCTGATAAATTTTTTTTTATAAATTTCTAAAGTTTACGCGCATATTTACCAGTAAAAGCGCAATTTTCGCCATCTAGAGAAGCCTACGCAAGACGGAGCCGCAAGATATTAATACCGTCAGACGCAAGATATTTCAAGCATCAAAAAGAGCTACGTCTGGATTACGTAAATCAACTGGATATCTAATTATGCTAAATTAATTGTCCAAATTTAACGTTTTTCTTCGCTGACCACGACACTTGACCGTTGGGAAGAATTCTCCACTGGCCATCCCCCCTCACAGTGCTTCTGCGAATCCGTCAAGGTCAATCGCACCCATAAATTACGGGATATTAGAGCTCTCTGATTAAACTTGCTAATTAAGCCCCTAATTGGCGTAGCGAGTTCGTTCAAGCGGCAATCAGCCTTACAAGTTCTGGGAGGCAGAAGATTCTAAATTTGAGGAAAATCGGAGCATATCTTCCGAAAATGTTAACTTTTTTCTACATTTTTCGGACTTAGAAATCATTACTTCTTAGTGTGTGTGCTACGTCTCTGTGTTTACAGTGTGTGTTTACATAAATCTTTGTGCTTCTGTATTTATCCTTATGGATTACCTTGGATACCGCAACCTAACTACGGATGAAGAACAGAGAAGTTTAGCGTTTTAAATCTTAACAATCTTATTTAATTGTACAGCTAATTGCCCTTCCTTTCAATTTTACACTACATACCTGCCATTAGCAGCCTGTAAATCAGCATCCCTAGGTGTGTATCTCCAGCAAAGCAGATTTTGACATTCGGTCTGATCAATCTGCCAGGCTAATTAATTCATTAATTAATAATTAATATTTTGTCAAGCTGTTAACAGGTTTCCGTGCCTTTAGTCATTTTGCATGTTTTTCAATGCCTCTTAATTGACTTTATGTGCATCTCTAGGCGCACCGCCGACATTCTGCATTATATTTTGCTTAGATAAATAAGAGTTTTTTTTAAGTGATTGACAAAGATTTATTGTGACTTTTGTAAATACGCCACTGTCTGATTAGCAGACTTATGTTATCAAGCTCATTTTATAGTTAGCGAAGTTTGTATCATCATTTTATTACATATCTTTGATTAACTGAGTTATCTTTTAATTAGTATGATCAATTAGAATATTAATTGGTGTACTCATTCTCTAAATTATTATAATTCTGTAGTTCATATAACAGTGCGCTTTGTAATAGTATTCATATACAGTGTTCATTTACTGTGTGCCAATAGTGTTTACGAGCAGGTTCTTTTAGTCAAATAGATAAATAGCGATAAATAGTGAATTTTTGGAATGTGAATGTTAGTGAATTAGTGTGACTTGGAATAGTGAATATTAGTGAATTAGTTAAACTAGTGACATAATGAAATTGTGAGAAATAGTGAATTTATAGCGAAATCCGTTCAAATAGTGAAAAACAGTGAATACTGTTTTACAGTGAAATTGACATAAGTGTTCCAGCAATTTTCGCGTTACGTCTGAAATAGTGACTGCATCTCTGTGTACCATGTGCTACAAAAACTAGCACTGTGAGTCATCATAAAATAGAGCCCATGCAGTGCACACTCTCCCACTCAGTGCTCACGACAGCGCGCAACTCAAGTTTAAGTGATTACGACTATTCCTCAATAGCGTACAAAGCGCTAACTTATAGTCTCTACGATTACTATGTCCCGTCACTCAGTGATACCAATTGACAGTGACACCTCTATTCTTCGAAACGTACTAAACCCCACAGAACTTCTGACCCCTGACCTGCCACGCGCAGACAAAGTCACAACTCTATCTTAGGTTATTAGGCAAGTATCGACAACCTACAGAGGTAATAAATATCTCTTGCCTGCGGACCTCACAGATCGCCTAAGCTCTTTGGAGGCATTACAGCAACTGGCTCTAACAGGCCCAGGATTCATGCCCAGACCAGAGACCACTGAAGCAGGTGTAAATACTGCAACTCTCATTTGCTGTACCAACATCCACAAACCGAGCGCGATAGCTATTGACCACAATATCAGTGCCGAACAAGCTACAGTTCCCAGTCTACAGGATAAACCGCCAACATTTGCAGAAGTCCAGACGAAGGCTAATAGACCTAGCCTAATAATCAAACCAAACGAAAAGAAGCCAGCCATAGCACTGCGCCAAGAACTGCAGAAGAAAGTACCGCTAGCGGATTTACCAGTGGTGGTAAGCAATATCCAACCTATGTCATAAAGAAGGATAGAAGTGTTCTGCCGCTCCCCGGAGGATGTCGAACGACTACAAGCGCATATCCAGAAGGCAGGTACCGACGTTGACGTCGAGAAGCGCCAAAAGCGACGCCCCAGATGCGTCATTCATAATGTACCGGAACAGATCAAGCCAGAACAGCTCATTACAGAGCTCAGCTCCACTGCCGGAATCTCCTCAAACGAATACAAGGCACTCTTCAGACTCAGGGAACGCTGGCCCAATAAGGTCAAGTAGATTATTAAGTGCACTTCAAACAGCTTCGCTGCAGCCATCAAGACCAGAAGAATCTTCACTGCGTGGCAGCCCCACTTTATCACCGAGTTCCTGGGCATCAGACGATGTTACAAGTGCCAATAGTTTGGACACACCCACGACTCGTGTAGCTCCAAGAAAATTTTCTGCGGCTTTTGCTCAGGTCCGCACACCACCAGAGAATGCAACGCTGAACAGCCAAATTGCATCAACTGCGGGGACACCAACTGCCCCTTTGGAACCCGGTATGACTTCCAGCACCCTGCCTACACATCTGAATGTCCAGTCTACTGACGCACTGCAGAATTTATCCGAAGTAATACGGATTATTAGCCATTCATCTCCAGCGGTCCAGCAGCACCACCACTCAAGTACACAGCCACAGCCTCATAAAGCAATAATGAATGCATCCTATAAACTCAACGACAATCCTATCCACTGTCTGCAAATAAACTAGCAGAGAGCCAAAGGAGCAGTGGCTCAATTAATACAATTCGCAATAGTATCTGGAATAGACATAATAGAGGCATAAGAGCCATACATCAGAAATGGAAGTGCAGTGGGCTTCCCACTACAATGGACAATCTTTCAGAAATCCGACATCGGTAACCCTCCTAGGACTATCTTAATTAACTGCAACAAAGACTGGTCGCCAGCCGTCATCTCACTTGAACGAGATAATGTTGCAATAGCGCTCGAATTACAAGACACCTCAGTGCTGTTTGTGTCGCAATACTTGCCTCAACAGAGGACTTACCACCACACACTTCCTATCGAATATCTTTTGTAAAATCAAACTCCCCAGCAAGATAATAGAGGGAGACTATAACACCCACAATACGATCTGGGGCTACTCAACAACAAGCATAAAAGGTCGCTTCTTGGAAGATTTCATTTCATCCTACAACCTCACTTTGCACAACACATGCGATGCGCCACCCACATTTGACCGAATCCATGCACAAGGCTGGCCAGACTTGACTATCAGCACGGCCACAGCGGCACACCTAATCCAAGACTGGAAAGTGGATGACGAAGTAAGCCTCAGCGAGCATCACTACATCACTTTCAAAATTGCCCAAACAACGACAGTCAATGTAATCAAGCGATATAATTTGCCCGGCAGACAGAAAAGAGCATTCATCAACAAAGCCAGGACACTGCTGGGCAATATGGGACAGCAGCTGACGCAGGCACACACCAAAGAAGATATAGAAAACTTCACAGTTGAAATCCAAAAATGCACTCGTCAAGCTTACAACGACAAGCTTCCGCAGAGGAGTGCCAAAAAGCTTCGCACTCTCAACTGGTGGAGCAGCGAGCTCCGTACGCAACAAAAGAAGTGTAAAGCCCTGTGCTGTAAACTGAAACAAGAGCGCAGACTCAACCTACCCGCCATCACTTTACCCATTTATCAAAGAGAAAGAGCGCATTACAAAAGATCTATTCTACAAGCTAAATTAAATTCCTGGCGTACCTTCTGCACAGACTCAAAAAACGTATGCGGCACGCATCTCAAGATTATGACGGATACACTCTACAAGCCGGCACAGCTGCACATCCCGGACAACACCACTGCAACACAGGACTATACAAAAGATACCCTGCATAAAGTACTGGGTGCTGCTTTCAGTCAAGACAATCTGATGATGATTCAGAACTCCATGCAGCCACCCGTGCAGAGCGTGTCGTGTATGGTAAAACGTACATACGAATCTGGTGAAACGTACAAAAGTAAGGTTTCATGTATAATATCTGACGTAACATAAAATACGGTATAGTGCGAAATGTGGCATAATGTAATCTGTGTCAAATAATGTGAAAACTGTGCAAATTAGTAAAATGTACAAATGTAAAGCTCAACGTATAATGTGCTGAATTAATGTTAAATACAGTATAATGTAATATCAGGTTTTAAACATTTAAATAGGGCATTTTTCATAACATGTGTAATATGCATTCAGTGTATGTTTTTATGTTTGAATATGTAAGGCAAATGCATAAATTTCTTACAAGAATACAATGATGCATTAGCGAGTAACCGTCAATGTTTCAGTTTGTACAGAATGATGATTTATCCCAGTCAAACGAAGAGCGCATGACAATATTCGAAAGACACGGAATCGGTGGAAATGCTTTTCGACGAGTGACTTGCAATAAGTAGATTGCATCAAATTCATCTACTTCTGCTCAAAGGAAATAATATCAGTAAAATGGTGCGTCGAATAACTCAATGTGGCTGATAGAGACTGGAAAATTACTTGAAGGAAGTAATCAGTCTACGAAATGCCGAGTCGTGAAAATGAAAAAATAAGTAGCGATGGCTTAATCTTAGAAATCTTATGAAAGACTGTTCTCGAAAAGAAAACATAACGTTGCTCACATTCTGCTGATGCAATGGCTTTTCTGTGGTATTTGCCAAGAAATTAAGAAAGCTTTCTTGTTATTTCTTATTCTTTCTTATTCTTGTTACTGTGCCCGACTGAAAACCCATAACTTAATTAAATGTAATCAAATAAACATAAAAAAAACATTATCATTTATTCCGACTCCTGGGCCACCTATAAAAAGAAGAATTCCATAAAGCCAGTTTCGAGCTTTTCAAAGTGAATCACGAATTCAACTTTGTTAGATTCACATTCTAAAGTTCATACGCAAAATCAACATTCTAAAGTTCTTATACAAAATAAATGCAGTTGTTAAAAACATCTAATTTTTTTTTACTTTGGAACCTGTTCACTGAAGTAAAATTATGTTTAATTCGTGATATAACTTATTAAGAACATTCAACTTTTTTATAGTAAAAGATATGTAAGTGCTTCCCTCATCAAGTTTAAATGAAAACAAAGTTCGAAATCTACTTGATGTACAGGGTTTACGGAAGGTAGTAGGGTTGAAATTTTTTTAAAAAACGTTATTCTCAATTTTGAGACATCGACTTAATAGTTTTCAAAGTATGCCCCTTTTGCAACAACACAGCATTTCCAGTGACTCCGCCAGTAACTGAAGGCTCCCTGGAACGCATAAAGTGGAATGCTCTCCAGTTCCATCGTAAAGGCCTGGACCGAACCGTGGTGCCGTCCTTTCATGACCCTTTTCAGGCGGCTGAAGAGGAAATTTCAAGGGGCAACATTTGGGCTGTACCTGTACTTAAAAGATTCAGAAAACGAGTCGCTCCATCAAGACAATGCGCCGCGCCGCACCGCCCTTTGCTGTCATGGACTTCCAGATTAAACATGTGCTAATGTAAGTACTGTGATATGTATATGTTATGGTATGCATTAAGTATATGTCTGGCCAATTGGCTGTGGAACATAAAAGCAGTGCTCAACTAGACAGTTGCGGGCGCCGAGCGATACCGATTTGTCATAAAAAGCCATCCGTGTGTCCGGCCCTGCATTCATCTGTTCACCTCACTACACACGGCATCACACAGGTTCCCGGTCATCCTAAAGCCCAGATGTCGCTCCTTCAAACTTCTTTCTCTTCCCCCGCTTGAAAAGGGTCATGAAAGGATGGCACTAGGGCTCGGCCCAAGGCCCAAGGCGTTGACTTCCGGAGTACCTTTGCAATTAAATGCAATTACCTCCACAACATAATTAAGAGAGACTGAGATGATTTAGGGTAAACAATAGCTAGGTACAGTAGACAGAACAGTTAAAGATTAAAAGTAGTAGGAAATAGATAAGAAGTCCAACAATGGACTTGGGAATCTTCGAACTTCTTTCACTAAGTGAAAAGAAGGGTGAAGAGGAGTTGATAAGATCCTTCAATTTTCCAAACTTTCATAGAAAGTAGGAAGATCGAGGACAAGAATAGGAGGATTCCTGAAAGCATTGTGGCTAGGGCTCGGTTCAGGCCATTCAAGAGGCCGTAACAAGAGAGCTGAAGAGCATTCCAGTTTCTGCGTTCCAGGGAGCCTTCAGTGATTGGAAGAGTAGCTAGAAACGCTGTATTGATGCAGAAGGGGCATGTTTTAAAAACTGTTAAGTCGATGCGTCAAAACTGTGATTACATTTTTTTAAAACAAAATTCAGTCGTACTACTTACTATTCATTACTTCTACCGGACAAACCCTGTATGTGCCGATCTCAGACTTAAGCTTACTAACCTGCATCCAATATAGAAGAACTGTCCAAGAATCTGAAGACTCATCGATCTCATTAATGTCTTTAAATCATTAAAAAAGAATACAAATTTTCTTCTATTAACTTAATTACACATTTTTTTACCTTTTAAATATATAGAAGATATAAAACGTTTCCATGTTAGTCTAAATGTGTATTCATTTAGCATTTTATAACATTAATTTAGAAGTCAAACAACAACCTTACCTTATCCTATAGCATGTTTTCCTATTCCACTTGGACCATCTCTGTCGGCATTCTGTATGGGTAAACCATATCAAACTTTCCGTGCGATCGTTAAAATCTCAGCCCTTTCAGAATTATTTTCGACTTAATTGTTAACCCAAAAAGAAAGTGATTCACGAATGGGTTAATAGTCTCGAAGCGGCATTTTTCGTCGGAACACTTAAATGTGTTGTATCACTTTTGAAATTGTTGCCACTAAATATTAGCGCCCTATTATATTGCATTAAAAGGAATTAAATAATGAAGAATCTGCATGAATGTATGTATGTTTCTCCCACTGTGAAAAACAACGGCACCTAGACTCATTCAATTTTGAATAATGTAGTTTTTCACCTGAATATGGGCGACTAGAAACACGAATTTTTAATTTCGAATTTTATATTTCATACTCTCTAAAATGAATTTTTTAACAACCTCAACGATTTGAAAGTCAGCAGTGGCAACACTGTACGGATTTAAAACGTTGTTATCTCCAGCGTTCGGGACTATGTGTAATAAATTCTAAAGGTATGCTGTGTATTTTGTGATTTTGTTATTCAACTGAATTTTATGTGGCGGGAGTGCGAAGAACATTATTTTTAATTAATAAATTTGAGGCAAAATGTTAATAATAAAAAAACATAAAAACGTTTCGGAAGCCAATTGTCAGACTTTTTTAAGCGAAATCGGATCGTTGTGTACTTCGGGAGAGAAATAGCACAAAAAAAATTATAGAAAGATTTGGAAAAGAATGTAAGTGATTTACTTTTTTAACGTATCACCTAACCCTTATTTGATAACTGAAATTTATCTTTTAAATCGCTAAAGTATGTTTTCCTTTCACATGGTGGTAATGTTTACCGACTTGCAATAAATATCAGTAGGTTGGAATCTTTCTAAAAAAATGCGCGAAAACTACCAGCTTGCACCCGATAAATAACTTTTACCTTTTCATCTATAAAAACTCGCCAAACGACGCCAGGATGGGTGAGTTAATACGTGAATACGGATATAAATTAAGTTATTGTTGTATTTTCCCTGCATTTAAAAAAAGAAATGAAATTTGGCACAGAACAGTAAACGGTGGATTATTTTCAAAATTGTGGGACCCTACCATAAAAAAACTCTATATTAATGGACACGTTATGGTCAGCTCAGTATGACAGAAGAATTATAGAATGAAACAATTACGTACAGGAAGTTTGTACTCGTAGCATTCTAAACAGAGTTTCTTTAAAAATCTCAATGATTAACAAAACAGTATATACGTATTCACGGAAGCCTTTTTACAAAGCTCAAACAAAGCATGCCGATTACTGATTGTATATTTAATAAAGAGGCATCAGTTCCTTCAAAATTCCACAGGAATGATTGGAGCAACTTTAGCAGAACTTCCGCCCGCATTCAAGGCTCGATTGTGGCCCTACTAGTGGCAAGTTGTTAAGACCTCTGGATGCTGGTAGTTTGACCAGGTTTGGATTCGATCCAAGGTGAATAGCCTGATAGCATGGTTGGTTTTCATGATTTTTCACATGCACAACATGAATACGAGCCAGTTTCTCTCAGAAACGTCTTTCACGAAGACATTCCTCTTCTTAAGCAGATAACCTTCTTGCTTTGCTGTATTCAAGCAACCAAATCGAATCTATGGTTGCCAACATTCACGGTCGACGGGATAATACGTAAGGACCAAGTTTTATTAAATGAGATACATTCCAATAACCTCAGACTTCACGTGACTTATGTATAGCTAATGTAAACAAACAAGGTAGATGGATTCAGAAATCATGTGACTTAGCTAATGTAAATAAACAAGGTAGATGAATTCGGAGATCACGTGATTTATGTAGTTAGATGAATTCAGATATCACGTGACTTATGTGACTTATTATCAAGTGACTTAGCTAATGTAAACCATCAAGATCATTCTATTCTTCTTCTTTTTCAGCTTCCTGAATGTATCTCATTCGCACAAAATGTAAAATAAATAAAAGACGAATTCAAAATTTAAATCAATATTCGAGGGGCACATACGCATATGAAAGTCTATAATTACATATAATGTCTATTGTGACATTGGTCGACGTATTTTCGGGTATCTGTTTGCGAAAAATGAGACTCAAGGTAAAATCCAACACAAAACATTATTAACCTCATCATTCGGGTAATACAGCTAAAACCAGGAACACACTAAACTATAACAACTTCTAACAAAGTGTGCGCTAGAAGAAACTTTTCTGAGAAACAAGCTTGTCCCGCTCCTACCGGTGGACGGTTCTTAGCCGAAATACTTCTTTGGAACCTATGTCCCGCTTAGTTACACTGGACTTTTGGAGAATGAACTGAAAATACTATTTCACTTGGAGCTTTATCCCTCGTACTCTTTCTTCAAAGAACTGGTTTTTGCATTAGTCAACCAATCAGATATTCCGAAAATAAAAATTCTGAGAAATGTTTCTTTCGACATGCTGTTGATAGTAGCCACTTTAAATGCCGCCATTTTTCCAGAGCTGCGAGGAAAAAACAACACACTTGCACTCGTGTGTAGATTTCAAGCAGAAAACCTTAACAATGTATGTAAACCTTTTTTAAACCTCGCGACAAAAATCAGGCCATTTAATATACATTTTTAATCAGTCTTCAGCAAAATGTGGTTTTGAGACTCAATCTTTTTCGTCAAACTGTAATCTGCATATCCCTTGAATTCTACGAACATACAGAGGGAGATATGGAAAAAGAAGAAACAGCGTCTTTCACTATGACATAAAAATTGCATTTTGTAATATTTTACTAATATTAAATAATGCTTTTAGTAAAGTTTCTGGTTCCAAGCTTAAAAATTGAAATTAGATAACTAGGCTTCAACTTTGAAACACCGGAAAATCCTGCTGCCAATATTTACGCGCAAAAGAAAAGAAAAAATAATGGAAATTTAGACATAAGGATGTTACAATACCTCAAAGAGATTAAATACGCAAACGAGGTAAATAACTTTTTTTCAAAGGATTATAATTAAAACTTCCGGTTTAATTCTAAGAAACAGTTCATAATCTCATTAAATTGAGATTTGTGAGAATTATTTTTTTATGAATCACATTTTATGCTTTTGGCGTTTTCGCAAATCAATTCAACTAAAGTTAATTAATGTAAATGTTTTCAGATCTTAAACTAGAAGTGAAATAATCCTGTCTCAATACCAAACACGATCTGTCTTAAAATCAAGTCAATCATAAATAAACATTAGCAAGCACAGTAATTAGTTTATTGTGAAAGAAATTAGATTTTTTATGAAATTCGTTATTCCATTAAAATCTCCTAATTTTTATTCATTATTTTAATAAGCAGGTTTTTAAAAAATTTACCTGTTTATGCTTAAAATTATTTTTATTTATTTTATTAATAAAATTAGCCGCTGAGCGGGCTTCAGACCTAAGGTAGTGCACACGCGGAATAAAGCCTATACATATAAAATCATTTACATATCATTTGAATTATAAAAATTTATGTATTTTAAAAAATATAATTGATTTTTAAAACATATAAAATCATTTTAATGAATTTTCCATTTATATTTATTATATGGGATTTCTTCCTTACTACATTTATGTAAATAAACAATTAATTATTAATTTTACTGATAATTTTTCTATAATCAATAAGATCTTAATTATGCCATTAATTACTCAGCTGTCACCTCCTTAATTACCATTGATCTTTTAAAATTTCATCGACCCCCCCGGGGGATCAAATCCGACTCTGTTGGGAACTTTCCTTTTAATTGGATCAAATAACACAATATATTTATATTTAATGAAAATTAAGTTAAGAGATATATTTTATTGACATAAATTAATACAAAAGTAAAATTAACTTCGGGTAAATGATTTTTTTGGAGTGAATTCAGAACAACAGACTTGCATTTGACCTTCCATTAATGTTTAAAAACTGTACATTCGTAGGGTATTGTCCCGTACATTATGCAAACAGTTCGTAAAACTATGTACCTTACTGTATTATATTTATTTTTTAATTAAATCAAAGAAAAACTTGAAGCCTGTTTATAATTAACAAGAAAATTGGTTTTATTCTCCTGGGAGACGGGAGAAATTAAATAAAAAAATCTGAAAGGAATCATATTTTGACTTCTGTCCTGAGGGTTTGCTAAAGTTTTTCAATGCTCTCGCTGAGCTAGAAGTTTACCAATATGCTCTTGGACTTTCTTCTGTTATCCCAACTTTTTTGTCTTTTTAACTTGTAAGGTTTTAGTTTAAACTAACAAAGTTTTATTTTATTTTTTCTTTCCCACGTTAGAATGAGCGCGCGTTTCAGCTTTATGCTAATTTGAGGTGGAGTTAAGTTTTTGTATTTAAAAGGTTAGCGAGGAACTTCTCGGTGTGAGAGAGCTTTTAGTCTCAGATCACTGCTGCTCTGTTCGACGTTCGCCTGACTAGCTAGTATTTAAGTCTGTTACGCTATTACTTATTGAAGTAATCTAAGTGCGTTAGTATTAGCTAAATTTTGCTACGCAGCACTGATAGTTTAGCATAGAGGCCAACCTCGCGTTTATAGCTCTGTGAGCAACGTCTACTTAATTTCTACTCACTTTATTTTAAATTATTTGATTGTTCAGTTTAGACCCAAGTGCGGTCATTATTTTCTGTTATCCCTTCCGAGTGGGGAAGTGGCTGTAAATATAGTTTAATAAAAGGGTCATTTTAAAACCCACGGAACATAGCTGCATTCAGCTCCCCGTTCAAGATCAGGACTTTAAGAGGTGTCAGAACCCTCTATACCGACAATGTTAAATTGGCCATTTTCGATGTACCTTTTCTCAAAATCTGCTGTAGATATACTCTTGAAATTTTTTGTGTAATTAACGTACACCTATCTGATTATACTGAAATGAACTTTTGAAACATTTTGAATTTTAGACTAATTTATAGACTATTTTATTCGGCATAGTAAAATTTAGCACTTTTCTCACGCAAAAACATTTCTGAAATTTTTTTATCTTAATTTACCACAAAAAGCTCAATATTAGAAAAGTGAATATTATAAAATATAATAAATAAGCTATAAAAATTTTAGGTACCTGGGAGCAGTAGTTCCTTAGAAAAGGTACATCGAGTATAAAAAAAATCAGGTTTGGAGAAAAACACGTTTTTATGTAAAATTCCTCATTTATCAAAGCATTCGATGATAAAATAAAACTAGATTTTTTAAAGTTCTAATTTTCATAGAGATTAAAGTATAGTATTTTTAGAAAACTAAACGTGTAGAGAATTTGAAAATGCAAAAGTCCCAAATCAATATTTTTTGAAGATTTTTGGCTTCCAACACCCCTTAACAACTTCACGAATATGTTCGCCAAAAGTATGCACAGAACACTCAGTCCTGACGAACTTTGTTATTAAACATAGCTTTCTTTTCACTTACGTTTATAAAATTCAACTACAAAATCACAAAATTCTTAAAACTAACATATTTTATA
>KK118801.1:350807-372268 GCA_000611955.2 Stegodyphus mimosarum | reverse complement strand
AAATTTTGCCCCACATTTTTCAGTTTTTAAGTCTTTTCTATGCTATCATATGTTCATTATGTTCAAATTGCTTCAGTTCAGTAAGATGACTTATACAACGTTTCCTTTATGATTAAATTTTTGATTTTTTAATTTTATTTGTTAAATACGACATTCTTCTCACTTGGGATAAATAAAATTCAACAAAAGCAATCGCAAAACATTTGAAAATCAGAGTAAGTTTAGAATTCCCGGTAAAGTATTAAGTGTTGCCATACACTCCTTTTATATTTGAAGTATTATTTCTTTAAAAATAATACATGGTCATATCATTCGGCGGCAACATCTTTTCATTTATGTTGCCAAACTTTCTTTTTCATTTTCGCTTATTTCTTTAAAACTGCTAAATGATGATAACATTCGGTGGCAACAGTCCTTTGTTTGAAACGTAATATGGGCGAAACAATAAGGATCAAGAGAGGAAAAAAGCAAAAAAATGAAAATCTGAGAGCCTTCAGATTTTATATTGCGCCTAAAGGGGCGTTTTCGTAAATTTTTGCGTGCTGCATTTATTTATTAAATATCATCTTCTTCGCACTAAAGCCATAAAAGTTCAATTCAACAGCAATATCACAAAATAATTTAAAGAGAGCATATCTTTAGAATTTCCGATACACAATCTCGAGCGCTGGAGATAATTTTTTTCCCGTAGAGTGTTGCCATCGCTCGCTTTGAAATCGTTGAGTTTGTTAATCAAAAATTCTTTAACATTTTACAAAATATAAAATAGATAATAAAACAGATTCCAAATTTGGGCTTCCAGATGCCCATATTCGAGTGGAAGACTACGTTGTTCAAAACTGGATGTCTTTAGGTACCATTCTTTTTCACAGTGCCAGAAACATCCATACAATCATGTAGATTATACATTATTTAATTTCTTGAAATATAACGCAGGGCAGTAGTATTTGGTGGCAACAATTTAAAAAGTGAACGCTGTTTATAGTGAATCAACACAAAATACCAAAATGAAATTAATAGCCCTTCTGGACAAATTGCCCCTTGGGCTAAAAAAAAGCTGTTCGGACAGTTCTAATTGCAATTCAAGTGTTCTAAGGTAATCGATTCAAATTCTTTTAATTTCTTATGATCAATTTCGGAAGGTATTAATTTCAAGCATAAAAGAAGCATTATCAGATGCCTCAACAAATGATAGCTTCGAAAACGTATTTGTAACGATTGCAGCACTCAAATAACATTTTCTAGCCTATCCAGGGTTTAAGCAATCGATTATTTTTACAAAAGTTTACAAAAAAGTTCTTTGATACTTTGGACATTCTGCCTTCAGACGAAATCTTTGATGATCCTACAAAGATAACTATTTGCTAAGATTTTACTTTCTGCTACAAACCCAAGCTCAAAAGTATCAAATACAAATATCTTTGCATGTGACCAAAAAAGAAAAAAAAAAGAAACTGTCTTTTCCCCCCTTCTTTGTATAAACATCAAAGAATAAAAAATATACCGCGGGAAACCAATTTCTCTCCTTTTCGAAATATGTTTCTGTTCTTAAGAACTCGTTTTTAAGTTTAGAATTTCGGAATGAAAACTTCGACATAGGGGTTATGCAGAAAGTGCCTTTTTGTTTTCTCCCACAGCTGTAATTTTCTATTGCCTGACTCTGTTACATGAATAAAAATTTTAATTTCATAATTGCAAAGTTATCGTTATTATTTTTTTATCAATTACGTCAAAGAAACTTTGTATATTGTTAGAGACAAAATATTTTTTGAATCATATATACTATATTAACAAGCGTATTTTTCCCTTTATCTGTTCAGCACAAGGTTCTAAAAATGTTTTAATTATTGGTGTAATTTTCCTGTTCCCCACGGCATTCAGAAAACGAGCTTTCGTAACTTTTGAAGCCCACCAGCTGCCGAGAGATAAAGTCGTTGAACACTGGTGGTTTGATCCGAGGCTCAAATCTCCCGAAAGAGCTGCATAATTCACAACTGCATATCAGTATGGTCACTGAGGAAGGGGTTTCATAAATGGACTATTGAGCTTTTATTGCTGGTGTCACGCTTAACCTTTGAAAGTGTACATATAAACGCACATGGTTGCTTAGGTTTTATTTTGCGTTTGTTTTGCAGTTATAAATGTATGGCGTATAAATGCTGCTACCATTTTAGTAAGAAATCTCGTAGTACTTTTATTTTATAAATTTATTTAATCGTCAAAATTTCACTTTCGCGATACTTATCATGCACTGATATTCGGATTAACGTTCGTGGCATATTATTGTTCTTTATATCGAGAAAATGGCTCAAACTACAATTAGACTTGAATACGAGTATTATACATTTACTAAGACCTGTGGATTAATAGAATTCAAGTGCATTCCTTTAATTTTGAAAATGTAAGATTCAAAATATACATTGTAAATATTGTTATATCTAATGTTAACATTAAAAATTATGTAGGAATAAATTAAATATATTCGTTGTGACTAAGATAAATTCATCCTGTTTGAAGAGTATTCCCTGTGCAGGCAATGCATTTAAGAGTGAACGCTTGTTAATGTGAAATTTAGCACACTAGATGTGTAGAAATAGAAATAGGAAAGTTCACTTTGAATAAAACTGTGCTATAGAATATCTTTCTCATAGAGACTGCAATAAAAAAGTGCTAAGACTTTTACTATGTATGTGCATAATTATGCTTACATTTGATCAAAGGTCGCACTGAATATTTCCACAAGAAATACCCGATACTTTAATTATTTTGTACAGGAAATTGCTTAAAGTGGGGCAAAGGTCATGTGAAATGACAGAAATATTACTAGGAGCCCATTGGTGCATTGTAGAAGCCACTCCCTCGGTAGCGATACAGATGTGCACTTACGAAATATGAGAATAGGCTGGCTGCATTTTCGTTTTCAGAGTTGTTTCCATGTGCAACGTGTATACCAGCCAGGTTTCCTTACAAAGTGCTCCATGAAGGTTTTCCTCTCTTTAGGCAGATAATCTTCGAATGCTTTATCATTGTCAATAAACCAAACCAACGTACTTTTGAAATGGATTTGTCCATATAGTGTTTGTTTTTTAATTAATTTGCATCAGGATTTTGGATACATGGACGACCAAAAACAAAAGATTTCCCAGAAAAAAAAGGAGGAGGAGATTTTCCAGAATTATCGGGAAATATAATGCACATGATGGTTCTGAAATTCTTTACGCATTAGAAGACCGATTGAACGGTTACGAAAACGATGACAATGATGACGACGGCGATCACTTTGCAAGCTGTAGCAAACAAAATATACAGCGATTCCGGCACCAATAAATTCGCTAGTTATATCACCTCATTCTTAATTTCAACATGTATTTTATGTAACCGAGAAGTATATCGAAAACTCAAATGTGCATTCTTATTGTCTACGGTAATGTGCATTTTTATTGTCTGCAATAATGTGAATTTATATTGCATAGCACATGCCCTGTCTCCACTTTATGTATTGCATTACTCTATTTATTAGTAGTACAACCCCTTAATAACGTCTCTTTGCTGAAAAATTGTACGTTCTTCAAGAGCCTTGTTTGCTCATGTTATTATTATTATTATTTATTAGTAACACAATAATGCTGTCTGTAATGTCATCCCAGCCCCTGGCTGGGGTTTGCCTGAAGTAGGTTAACTCCGATGGGCAGCTGGAAATCCCGTATGGAGAATAAACTTAGTCGGGAGTCTGCTCAACGGCGAGTAATAGTACTAGCACCAATAAATGATTGAGGCCTAGAAAATAGCAGTGAACAATAAAAGGAGAGGGTGAGATTTAAAATACCGGAAGTAGCAATGAAGATACCTTACTCGATATTTGCTTATTCGATAAGAAGAACATAACAAATGAAAAGGAGTCATGGATATTTACGTTCCAAAAGGAATAGTCAGTACTATTTATACCGTCTTTCCTTGCGTACGAATAGTAATGTTAGTAGTAACAGTAATATTGAAATTACAATATTTGATGGATCTTTCGCCAGCATCTGAACGAACGAAGGAGAAGTGGGTTGAACAAAAGATCCAGATTTCGAAAAATCGAACACATCAGCTACAATGAGTTGGAACGTAAATAATAGAAGTAAGGGGAAATGTCGTGTTAGGAAAGTGTTTTAAGTGTAAAAATACCTGTTGCGTCCTGGTAGCTTACGGAAGAAGCTGCAAGAAATACATTTCAAATAACAAATGCAAAGGAAAATAAAACGGTTGAAATGATAATACAAAAATGAAAATACAAACTGAATACCATGAATAAAAATAAAAATAGTCAAGAGAATAAATAGTATAATGTACCCATAAACCAACACTCAGAGGGAAAAATATATATACCAAATGAAAGGAAAATTAAGTGAATATTTTTTTTTCAGAACCTAACGCAGTAAAGCTAAGGGAGAAAGAAAGTGCGCGAGGAAATCTGGTATTAAAAATATTGTGTATTTTTGTGAAATGAAGGTTTCTTTTAAATAAATAATATTATGATAGTTATTGGTAGCTAATTCATGAACACTCTTAATTTATTATGTTATTACTGTAAGGGCGTCCTTCTGAAATTTAATTATTTGCATAATCTTCCCTTGCGGAATTTTGAATGATAAAATTTTAAAAAGTGGGGAAATACACGGATAAATACGATAATTCACGTGTTGCCCATGCTTTTTGAATATCGAAAACGTCATGGATGTTTGTAAATGTATAGTGCCTTTGCAGCAAGGGGCACAGACACTCTAAATATATGTCGAGCCGTAAGTTCTCTCGAGAAGCTACTGGTAGCGGAAAAGGGGTGGGAGACCCTCGGACCCCTGCCTCCCCCCGGAATGCTCGCCATCAGAATTGGGGGCAGAACTGCGCGAACTCGTAGTGTCACCTGCATAGTGCTCAAGGCTCTTGCCAACGACAGACGCAGTCTTGCTGTCCTTGCCACGATGAAATTTGTGGGTTTGTTCTGATGTTACTGTCAGACAAATGAGATAAGTCACAACACTTGTTGTTTATTGAAAATAAATTTTAAAAATTTTCTTATTAAATTTAGTAATTTATGAAAAAGCAATTAATAATATTTACATTCTAAAACACCTATGTATCTAGTAAAAATTTGCGCAAATGTTCCAAAATGAAAAATTCTAAAAATCTGAAAATATGTAGCTGTATTATAATAAAGCAACAGAATTCTTCTCTTAACGTATCAATTTGAATGCAAATTGCAAAGATTTGTTTCAACCAGAAATCGAACCCATGACTTCTCCTTCTGCAGACGAGAGAATCTGCAGTTATAAAGCTTTAATAATCTTAACTTCATAGCCACGCTAACTGCAATAGTAACCTAAATGGATGACAAAACAAAACGTACCTTGTAGAGTCATTAGGTTATTTCGATGCTGCAGAAGTGAAAATTGAGCAACGCCTTCGCCGGAAATCGAACCACGACCTCTGGAATACGCGTCGAGCGTGCTGACCATTACACCACGAAGGCATGCAAAGAAGGCGGGAGAAGTGCCTTATACACTCCTCCTTTTAAAGGGTGACTTGGCATTTGGGGCTCCAATAGCCAAATTCTGGTGGTGGAGAGTCCTCATCTACCACCTTTTTTAATTTGGGCGCCACTTGTAGAGTCATTAGGCTATTTCGCAACGCCTTCGCCGGGAATCGAACCACGGACCTCTCGTTACGTGTCGAGCGGGTTGACCCCTTCACCCCGAAGGCATCCGGAGAAGGCAAATACCTTATAACCTTACAAGCTTTACCTACCGACGTGTTTGATTTCCGTTCTTACCAGTTGGAAGCAACTGCATGTATTCATGGGAGAGCAATCTCCTCCTATGGCTACATACAGGGTCATCGAAAAGTTACCTATGTCACTGCAAGCTGATTTGCTGATTTAATGCACAGACGTACAATGCTTATTACTGATGTTTCTCGCCTCTCATCGCGAGTTCGTTTCACCATGTCTGAAATCATTTTCTAAAGCACTTGCATACCGGCATTAACATCTCACTTTAAGTTCTTCAGTGTATAAAGATTTCTTATATGAGCATTCCTTTAAGCTCCCCTTCACATGAAAAATATGTGAACGACAAATCGGGCGAACGTTTGCGAAACCGCGCACTGGGTAAGAATTCTATGGTTTCTTTGATTGTGAGGCAAGTAGCTGCAACGAGCATTTAGGGAGCATTCGCACAGTGATGGACCGAATGCGGTTGCTCTATCTGGTACGGCCAACTTTAACAAAAGTGCCAGCACCTGACCCACTTTGGGCATTGTTTGCTTAAACACAAGGCATAAAGCTATCTGTAGCATAAAGCCACAGAGGTGCAAGGCAGCTTTATATGAAGTTCAGTTTGCATCATGAAAAAAGTAATCCTCGTCAAGGCTACCAGGTTTGGTTTGGTTAGATTTACTTAATTATGGCAAAGTACTCGATCAAGACTGTCAGAACGTCCATGAGAAGGTTTCAAACTTGCTGAAAAGTCGCGAACGTGAGCAAAAGTGTCGGCAGCTTTTCAGGTTATCCTCCTGTTGCCAGACCACAAGTGTGTCCTGAGATAAAGGCACGACTGTGCTGGCACTCTTATGAAGTTCGATATCGTGAAGAAACCGATCTTCGTCAAAAGTGCCCATTTGAAGGACTTAATACTGGCGAATAGTCGCCGACATGAGCTAAACTGCCGGCACCTTTTCAAGTTTATCATCGGTCGGCCGCCAAGACATACATATGTCCTGAAACAAAAGGAATAAATGTTCCAGT
This sequence comes from Stegodyphus mimosarum, assembly GCA_000611955.2. Classification (NCBI taxonomy): domain Eukaryota; kingdom Metazoa; phylum Arthropoda; class Arachnida; order Araneae; family Eresidae; genus Stegodyphus; species Stegodyphus mimosarum. The sequence continues at coordinate 365,484 of KK118801.1, read as the reverse complement.
AGTCTTATGCAGTTCCGTATATGAAGAAACTGTTCCTCGTCAACAAATCTCAAATTGTCATAGATTATAAAATACACTTTTTCTCTCCTTTAAAACAAAAATGATGAGAAGAAATGTTATTTGAGCGATTGTCTACGGTTTTTAAAAAAATGTGTTACAGTCTGAAGCAGATGGGAGAAAAACGCGATTTAAAGTTGCCGTCTTGGCGCACTCAATGACTAATTGGCAATATTTGTGATTTCATTTTAATGTTAAGTAAAATGATCGTCGTGATATTGTTACTATATCCAATTTCCGAAACCATACATTGAAAGCGATTTCTTTATTCTCTGAATGATGTTCAGTTATTTTTCTTTATTTAACTTTTTTACAATTTATTGCCTGTGTTTCAATAATGACTAAACATTTCATCATTGATGGCGTATCATTGAGAGTAAAATACAGTTGAAAAAGGATTTTTATACAATAAGCTAGCTTTTATTTAAAATGGATATGATAATAAATGTTCTTAAAGGAGAAAAATAATTTATCATATAATTTATTCTGTTGACACAGCTCGTCTACAATATTATATTGCGAATAATAAAAGCATAGGGTGACCATGATAAATTTAAAAAGAAAATAGTTTGTACATTTGACAACATCATAAATTAATTTTAAAAGATAATGGGTTATTCATTTGACAGTGCAATTCAATTAATAGTTTTCTTTTATTTACAGGACCTATGCTTTTATTATTCGCGATATAAAATTGAAGACGAATTCCGCAGACACAATTTTTTAATCTATTATTTTTATTAAGTTATATAGCAAATTTTTCTCCTTTTATTGCATGGATTATCGATCCATTTTAAATAAAAGTTTCTTGTATAAAAAGCCTTTTTTTAATTGTACATTATTTTCTATTTTTTAGCTTTAATTACAAGTTATTAGTGATGAAATTCGTAATCATTCTTGAAACACAAGCAATAAATTATAAGAAAATTGTGAAATAAAGAAAAAGAACTGAACTTCATTCAGAGAATGAAGAAATCGCTTTGAATATTCAGTTTCGGAAGTTGAATAATAACTATATTATAACGAGATTTTACTTAAAACTGCAGTGGAAACAATCTCTCTCCCTCTCTATATATGCTCACACACTTTTGATGCGCAGCCGATTGCAACAAAAAGCGTTGTGCACAACTTGATGTTATAGCAATCCCATATAAAATTTCAACTTTCTACGACTAATTGCTTTTGAATTATGCGAGTACGTATATGTGTACGTAGAGATGTCACGGAAAAAACCTCTTCCAAATCCATTTTAACACCATTTTACATTTCGTTTTGGAAAATATAGTACTTTATTTTGTCTGGATATCCGAGTGTCACACATACAAAAATCTTTCAAATGGATTCAAAAGTGGTCAGGGTGGATATTTTCGCTGAAATACGATACCCGAAATTTTTTCCGATTGCAGTACCAGAGTACAATACTTCCTTTACTTCGTACAAGGAAATAAAAACGAATATTGCCAATTCGTCTTTTAGATGCCGACGATGTCATTTTCAAAAGCAAGTTGTCCGTAAGAAAAGCTTTTTCTTTTTCCATTTTGCTTCAGAGTGCAACATATTTTTTTTTTTTTTATGTAAACAAATCGCTCAAAAGTATTTTTAAAGAGTGCTAAATGTTATTTTGTAATGTGTGGAAATATCAAAGCATTATATCCGATAAATTTTCGGATGTTGCGACTTTAAAATAGCAAAAGTGAATAATCGAAAAAAACATTTCGAACATTCGTCAAAAATTCAGGCTTTAAATTTCAATTTTCATTTAAAATTTTCTTTTCGTTATATTCGATAGTGCAAATAGGAAAATTGCGATATGTCTAGTTTGTTTTTTAAACGAAGGTATGCCCGAAAAATCATTAAATTTGAATTAAATTAATCATTTAATTAAATAAAGAAAAGTAAATCGAATTTTGAAACACTCAATTCACCGCACTCTATAGTCATTGACCATCATGGTCTGTACAAAATCTAAACTGCATGGCTTACTAGGAAGAAGGTTCAAAATCGATGACAAAATTTTACACATTAGTGATAGTTTTATACATACCGGGAGTGAATTAAAAAATATTTATAATGAAAATAATTATACAGGAAACTTATGGGAACAAAAGGATTGTTATTGATATCCGAGGATTTGGTATAACAGGGGTTCGACTTTATTCTACCTTTATTTCTGCTGTTTTTAATGTTTACTTTCTATATAATTATCGTCAAAGCATTTTCCCCTAAGCTGCCATGTTAATAACAATGCGTGTAAATATGGATGTAGATATAATTGTATTGGAAACTTGACGGGACCGAAAGGTTTGTTCGTTATATCCGGGGATTCTGAATAGTAAGATTCACTTTTAATTGCTTCTTTAATCCCGCTGTTTTTAATGTTTACTTTTTATATAATTATCGTCAAAGTATTTTCCTCTAAACAGCCGTACAAATAACAATGCGTAGATCGTATATCATTAGAATAATGCTTTAGTCATTAAAACATCGACTGTAAGTCCTCTTTAATGAAATACATTTATTTTTATTTGGCAACAGTAAAAAATGATATATAGTAATAAATCAGCTGCGTTTCTTCCTTACAAATTATGTAAAGGAGTTGCTTTCACATAATAGAATTTTCTTTTGGTGAGATGAGAAAGTAATTTATTTGAGCCCAAAACTGAAATGCATTTTCTTTTACATAGAGACGAAAATATTTAAATACATTTAAGATAAGTTGTTATTTTTCAATTGGCATTGCATGCATGTTTCAAAGAAAAAAAAATCCACTCCAAGTAAGTGCTTAGAATATAATGGACTGCTAAATAAATATTTCTTTCTTCTATTCGGCAAAGTAGATTTTTTGAAATCTCCCTGAATGCCCGATCTCTTTAATTTGTGTATTTTAATATTTATACAAGAGTTAGGAAACTAATTTTGAGTTAAATTTAATGGTATTTTTTTAAAACGTAACACATCTGAGAATACTGCAAAAGACAGAGTTGCTTTTTAGAACATCCTTTTACAAGACATTGTAAAAATTGAGAATGCCCTTATTTAAATTTCCACATTAAATAAATATTCTTTTATAAGCGTGTTACTCTTTCTGTTCTGGCATTTTTATATGAATCCAACATTTTTAAACGTAAAAGGAAGTAATAAGGCTTTTAAAAGGGAAAATTAAAATGCCAAGGAATTTACATATAAACTGGTATGTAAGCATGTCGTAAAATCACTCGAAAGAATTCTGCTGCCATAATTTACTAAAATAACATTTTGTGATTAATTTCACATTTTCCATTTATTGCATATGTTACTGACAATGTACGAATCGCCAGCATTCTATAGAATATCTGCGTATTTTGTAGAATGCATGTCGTTTTTAAGCAAAGTACGAAATATGAGAATTATTATACATTTCTCCTAGGCATTCTATGTAAAACTTAAAATGACACTGTATCGAATGACAAATGTTATTTAGGCTTCATGATAGGATCATGATCTTATCATGAAAGATCACGAAAGATGATGATAAAAAGATTATAGTAAGACTCTTTTTTAAAAGACAAACTACAAAAACTACAATTCCCCAAAACTACAAGCGTTATTTCAAAAAATAATAAAAAGTTGCCTTTCAAAAACTGTATTCAGAATTTGTAAAGAAAATTGAAAATTGTACAAAACAAAATCTATGCCTTTCGTATTAAAAAAACAATGTATCGAAATGTATGAAGTTACGAAATGAATGCATTAAATGTATGGATTTTGTTGGAATGTATAGAGAATTTTATATTAATTGACCTGTTATTTATAATTTCCTCCTTTTCTATAACTTCCCCTTTCCGTATTCCTCGCCAAAGTGCAAATAGATAGCCAGTATTTAAAGTGAGGTTTTCAGATTTAAATATACGGTATATTTCTGGCATCACGTGCATGCTACGGTGGTTAGTTTCCTGCCAGTTCTGATAGTTTCAATTATTCGGCTTTGCGTTCTGTCGCTGCCGACAATTAATTACTGACGCTCTGGTTAAGTAGTGAGCTAGCTTCTAGAAATACTTAATTGTGTAGTCCTTGGCTACTCTTCAAGTTTCGATTTAAATTTGGCTGTTCTATTTAGTTGCATCACCACGAGTTGCGGCTTATTTTGTATCACGAGGAAGTGACTTTCTATTCTAAATTCTCTTTAGATTAAAAAAAAAGTTATTTTTAATAGTCTCACGACTTTCTCGTTGTTTCAGAAAATAGTGTCTATTAGGATTTGGAATGTTTAGGAAAAGTCTCAGGTGCGAAGCACATGGAAAACAGGCACCTAGGCTAGAAGCCTCCATCCTGTGTGTAACGCGTGGGGAGGGGACATAGCTTTCCTACCATAACATAGGTGAAAGTGAACAGAGAATTGTAAGATAAAACTCTCGATGAAAAAAAAAGGGAGAGACTTCATACCCACAGTCGAAAAGATGGCAGACGTACCTACATACTAAGATATAATATTTGAGAGCAGAGGTAATTAGCTGGAGGGTGGAGCTAGGTGATAGCAGCGCAATCTGATTAGTCGTAGGGAGTCACGTGGTCCGTTGCTGAATTCAGTTTTCATCTTCTGCAAATTTTATCAAAGTCATCCCAGCTTCAAATCCATATTGCAATTTTTCAGCAGAAGTCTTTGCCTGCTTGATTCTTCCAATAATTGAAATAACTGTGCTTAAGAATGCATTGATTTTTTCGTCTTTGATCCATGAAACTGCATCTTGTAGGTTTTCAGGTGGCTGTGGGATATTACTTTTCAGTTTTTCACTATAGAGCGTTAGCGGTACATTTCTTGGAGTAGCGGCTTGTAGTTTATTCGGGAAGTTTTCTTCATTGAACGTTGGCACTTGCTGTTGTGGTTGAGATTTTTTCTGTTCGAATCTCCTTTGATACTCTTTGCAACCGCTGTAGCTGCTAACATGGTTTTCTCCGCAGAAAATACACTTCGGCTGCTCGTCAGGTTTCATGGCGCATTCATTGCTTCTATGAGGGAGTCCGCATTTCACACATCTTGTGGGATTGCTACAGAACATCTGTGAGTGACCATACTGCTGGCATCTGAAACACTGGATGGGTCTTTTCTTCGGATTAAATTTTTCTACCGTAGCCGGAAAACTGAACAAGTTGTTTAGATTAAAAATCTGATTTCCTTCATTATTTCTTTTAAGTTCTAGTAGGTAAATTGGGATCTTGATGTTTAGGAGAACTGAATCAAGTGAAACCTTACGAAAGTATGAATATTCGAATCGAATAGGAGATGCATTTTTTTCTTTCCTGATTTGTCATTTGTCATTTATAGAATGCATAAGAAATGTGTGAAATATTAATCATTTCGTACACTGCCGGCAAATGATCATAACTGATCATTTGCATTTAAGAACATTATGAATAATTAGTTCATGAAAACACTTATACTTTAACTAATTAAAATGCTGTGAAAGTACCTGTTTATATGTTTCTACTTATATATTACATTAGTTCAGTTCTGTTGTTAATCTGATGGATATCTTTTTCCTCCTCGTTTAATGCTACCATTCTGTTAATGCTATCAAAATAGCCAAACAGGATATCAAATTAGGCGCCTACTATTGCATCTCCAGGCAAGTGCATCTCCAAGCAAGTTAAAAGAATAAGTATTAGAGACACTGGTGCCGATATTTACGTTTGAATGGTCATGAATGAGCTCAGCTCACATTCCAGTTACGAACCGCAGTGGACGCAAACGAGCATAGCTCGCATTACAAATTTACGACTGACAGATTTGGGAGAACGAAATGCTTAATCTCGCAATCGCCGAAGGGTTAAGGAAATCAACTCGTAGGATATCTGTCTATTAGAACTGGTTTTGTAACTGCTGGTACCTCGATCTCAAATAGACGTACAGGCAGGTCAACCTCAACGTAGAACCTCAATATTAGGCAGGAGGTGGGTCTGTCAAGAAAATCTCGCCACCAACGAGAGTATATGAAATCCATTTTGCTGTCGCCCGTCCCACATTTATAGGCGACAGAGTCTAAAAAGATCTTTTAAACCTATGGCTAAAATGTTCAACGGGGATCACCACTCCCGGCAACAAAAGACCACGACGAGGCGCAGCTGTATGAACTTGAAGATTTGACTGGTTGTCAAAACGCTGTTTCCAGTACTACGTGGGCAACCCCGCACTGAAGGAATTACACAGAATTTGGTGGACAACGGACTAACCGTTGAACCGCTACTGACATCTATATGGAATTTCACACTCACGGAATTCAGATCGAACGACAAGCCGTGACCGCTACCGGTACCACCAGTTTTGGGACTTACAGCCAATGACCCCTTGGTCCAACCATATAGGACGATCTTCCCTTGGGGTTCTGGAACCGCCAGGCTCTTGTTCTTATTATCCAGTGCCGAGACTGTCAAGGTACATATCCTAAATTATACATTAAACGACTGTCTGGGATTGCCCACGGGAAAGGGTGCCTTCTTGAAGGATTTTTTAAAGGAAACTGGCTCGCATCTACCTTTCGCATGTAGAAAACAACAAAACCTCTTACGCAGCCAGCTTGTTCCGCATTGAAATACCAGTGTTCAATTAGAGTACCGCTCGGCACTGATAGGAGACTGGTGCCAAGTAGGACGTTAAGTCGTAAAATGAAGTTTATGAACACTGCAAGTAGGTAATGTCGAGAAAGGATCGCCATCTCTTAGGGGTGTTTTTGGCTTATTCGCCGAATTGGTGCAGCAGTGGACAAAAAGTCTAAATTTAAACAAAAATATATAATATTAGCGTACAGTTCCTCATCTGCAAAACTGTTAGTGTAAATCATTCCCAACAAGGTTGTTATTGGCTATTTGAGGGAATTGATGAAGTTTAAAAAAGAGTGTGTGATACTGAAGTGGTCGATAGCCGAATATACGTCGGCAACTGATCAGCATAATCAGGTCCCACAGATTACAAAAAGTATATATTTATAAAATAGATAATTCATTATCTATCGATATGAAATTTTATCATGCAAATAAATCAGGTCTTTTTCAAAACAGATTTAAAAGAATTTCAAAGAATATTTTAATTAATATTTGCCTTCATAGACATGTTCGAGCATGGTTTATAAAGCCGCCGAACTCCGATATATTTAATCTCGATATCTTATTCCAAGAAGAATCGATTTCGTTTGAAAACGCTGTCCAAGCACAAATCTGGACCACCAGCGGCCGAGCAATAAAATCGCTGAACACTGGTAGTTCTGTCCGAGCTAAGAATCCTAGCAAACGGGATGGCTGTGTGGGCGTTTTCATGATTTTCTCCATGTATAACGATCCAGTTTCCCTTATAAAGTCCTTCACGAAGGTAGTCGTCGTGTGCTTTGCAGTAATTACGCCAACTAAACACAAATCTTATTCAAAACACATCAGTACACTACGTTTTGGAATTTAAAAGTCGTCCGAGAGGGTTATTCTTAAGCAAAAGTTGATGCAGGACCACCATTATTGACTTTTTCTTCTTCTTACCCAGTGGGACGGACACATGAAATATTTATGAGCAAGGTGATTAAAAATGAAGTAATGCAATTTTATTCCAAATATTTAAAAACATTCCATCAATGCATCAAGCGCTGCCATCTCATTCATTAAAATTGGACTTTTGGGCAATTAGAATCTTTAATGTTTCGTGCTTGTTAACTTGTTTATATTTGTAAATTTTAAAATAATAACAATACAGAAAGTAATTAAACATAAGTCTATAAACCACTTTTTTTCCAAAGCTTTTGTTAGTATTCTTAATCAAAAATTCTTATCTTTAAGTTATTTATGTGCAAGTATTCGTATTGTTGTTATGTGGTATGTTGTTTACTATAGTGAGAAATGTAAGAGGCTAGATGAAGAAATCCATTCTTTTAAAGGGAGTCGATGCAAGAAAAGAGTTGGAAATCCCTTGTTATGCCAGGAAAATCTAGCAAAATTTGAAGATTTCTCCCAAAGGTTTTGGCCCATCAGTGGCCGAGTGGTCAAGATCTCCGAATACTGGAAGTTCGGCTTGGTTTGGGTTCGAAGCCGAACGAACGAGCTGGTTGCATGGTTGGTTTTGAAGAATTTTTCCACGTGTAACGTAGATACGAGCCAGTTTCCTTAGGATGTTCTCCACGATGGCATTTCTTCTCTTACTTTGATAGCCAATATGGCTTTACCATATTGAAATAATCCTACCGGAAGTATTGTCTTTTCCTTCGAAGTTCTCTCGAAATTTTGTCTTTATTTTCGGAACTAAAATTCCTACCCTGCTGATAAAATTAAAAATTAGATTCTTAGAAAATACATATTTGTTAGCAATTTCCGATAATTTCTGTTAATATTCTGGCGGCTTTTACCAGAGAATTCTCTCCTTTCATCGCAAATCAATCTACTTAACATCCGTTCTTTCACATTTTTCAAAGAAGATTTATTTTTAACGCAACAGTTGTGCAAATAAACTAGAAGTAAAAATAAATAGTTCTTTCTTACCCTATTTTTACATGCACCGCTACTTTGAATAAAATGAGCTCTAGTGATTTATTACCCCGCTTTTTAACTGTAACCCGCCCGAACTAAAACAGTAGAGAAAAATAAACACTGATTCAGGAATCCTCAATCCTCCACTCAGTCATCTACAAATTCTTTTAAAAAGCTTTTTTTACGTTGTTTTATTCTTTAGAGAAAAAGACATGTTTTGCAATGAAAATATGTAATTTTACAGTATGGAACTTAAAGAAAGTATACAAAAATAGATCTTTTCAAAAAGGTGACTTTTAGATGACTAAAGATGACTAGTGTATTTTCTCTCGTATTCCCTCCCCCCTAGCGTTTTAGCACCAAGTTCCAAAAATTAAAAAAAAATTTTGCATCATTTTTCCCTTTCTCAGTATATTCAGAGAACTAGCTCCCCTGAATTTTAAGATGGAACCGTCCACGTAGTGATTGTTTCCCTCTTACTAACAAAGACAAACCCTCGCAAACTCTCTGCGATGTCATGCCGAACCTTTTCCTTCTAACTTTTTAACTTTACGCCAACCCATCGTAGCCGACCCGTCGTAGCGAAGGAACCGACCCGTCGTAGCGAAGCGACAGCATTCTGACACTCGGTGTACGAGTTAACCGAGTCGGCTGCGCGTTCATCTTCTCTAATTATATATGGATGACTTGAGGTCTTAGGATTAGCAGAGGCAACCATAAGAACGGGCGAAATTCCAGTTCAGTGAAATAGAAATGAAGATATAGATGGTGTGCGTAGGTAGCGTGAGTAGTTCAGCGTAGTAAGAAATGCGTTACCAACAATATCATTTAATTATTTATTATTACAGCGTAGGAACAGTTTCAACAGCGAGTAGATTGCGAGTCAGCGTCTTTCTGCTGCGCAGTGGAATATACTAGTTGCCAATTAGCAGAGACTAAACATTACTTTCCAGTTGCCAAATTTTACAGATTAATAGGAGAAATGCATAACAAAAAAAATGCGATGGGAAAGTGCTCCGTCAGCCGAACGATGAAGTTACAAGTACGGAGCAGATGGCATAATGTTAAAATTGCTTTGCATTCCTGTTGTAATGTAGATGTCTGGTGTCCGCCGAAACCGACCGGCGAAAACCATGCCGAAACGCGGACGAAAACGTCGCGCAGAAAACAACGCAAGGCGAAAACGTCGTGGTACAAAACATCGTGGAAGAAAATAAAGCAAAGAGAAATCATCGCAGTTCTAAAACACCGTGGTACAAAACATCGTCGTCGAAAATAAAGCGGTTAAAAAACTTCGCAGTTTAAAACCATCGTCGTCAAAAATATCGTGGTAAAAACTAAAGTACCTACAAATCATCGCATGACGATAAAATCGAAGACATGCGTTTTTCAGGCTTTAATAGCTGTGAAGTTTAATAATTGTTTAATAATTGTAAAAACTCGCATAATGATTTGGGGAGCCAAAGATAGAAAGAAAGACAGTTTTTACTTTCATATTTTTTTATTAATTATTAAATATTTGCTGAAAATGTAAAATGGAAAGTTAAGCATAGAAAATGAATGCAACTTATGGCACTTGATAGAACTTAAACTAACATAGTTAACTAACGAAGCTCATTAATAAATTAATTTTTATAAAGTTTTACTGGTAATTTTTCATGAAAGGTATAATCTGAAAACGAATAGAAAAAGAAAGATAAGTAACTGCATGAACTTATCTATAAAAAATAACTAAGTTAATTATGAGATTATTTTCTTCACTTTTGTTAATCTGATACTCTGTTAATAGTGAAAATTATTTCCCGTCTTGTTTAAATGTCTTGTTTTTTAAAAATTTATTAGTTAGTAAAAATATGAAAGTAAAAAATTAGCCTTCTTTCCACCTTGCACTCATAAATCATTATGCGAATATCCATTTACAATTATTAAAGCCTGAAAAACGCATGTCTGCGATGTTATCGTCATGAGATGATTTGTAGGTACTTTATTTTTTACCACGATATTTTTAAATTGCGATGTTTTTGACTCGCTTTATTTTCGACCACGATGCTTTGTACCACGATGTTTTCTCTTTGCTTTATTTTCTCCTATGATGTTTTGTACCACGACGTTTTCGCCTTGCATTCATTTGTCATCGTCTCACTGTAACCGCGCCTTTTGGAAGTTAAATGATTTCCCCTTCCGATTTTCAGGCGATAAAATTTATAAAATAAGGGGAGAAAATGCGCAAGGAAATACGGTGTAAATATTCATTATATTATAAAAAATAACTGTATTATAAAAAATAAAACTTGTCTTGCTCTTTAAAAAAACATTTAAAAAATGTTATTAGGCTAAAAAGGTAAAAAAATTAATTAATTAAAAAATAAACCAAGGCTTTCAATAAATTATATAAGTGTTTTTCGGTTCACCACTGCCCATAGGAAAAATTACTTGTCACTGCCAATCTATTGGCTGAAACGTAAGGTTGGTTAACTTGTGTTACCAAGGTCAGTAGATAACGTCATTGGTGTAAAACAGTGAAATTAGATATTAAATTAAATCGAAGAACACCGGTGACTATAACCGAAGGACGTTGGGACCATCAAGACCATTATTTACTTTGTGTTTCCCATTCTAAAATGCGATATGCCATCTCAATTGGGTTTCTACCATTCTTTGTGAAAACTTATGTTGCCAGCTAATTATGTTGATAATATTCCAACTACCCTGTTGGCATGGTGGTATGGCAGTCGGCTGCCATAGCTTTGGGCTCGGGTTCGAATCCAGGAGAAGGGATGTGAAGTTTTTATATGTAGGTACGGTCTTCGCGGCATTGAGGGCACTTTAAATCTTCGCTCAAAGCGTATTACATTCGTCATCAAAATTAAAGGATTATGACAGAAATAAAAAATAACTAATACTCTATGAAACCTATTAATAGAAAATTTATACAAAATCATTAGTTAGCATAAATCACGACTTTTAGCACTTGATTATTCGAAAAATATTGAAATTAAATTAAATATGGAAACTGGAAAAATTAAGTCATGTCTTGGGGAAAACATTTACCTTTAGAATGGTGTATAGCCTCCTCAGACATATATGTATACCTCACATCTTGATTTCATAAACTTTACCAAAGCGTTGATTTGTTTCATTTTAGATCCATACAAGGAAGTCACGTGGTGTCCACATCAGTTATTTTTTATCTCATTATAGTAAGGATTTTATTTGAATATACAAATATAAGCATTTTACTACTATTGCATTTAATTAACTTATTTTGAATTGTAAGTATTAAGACTTTGTACTAGCATATTACAAGAAGAAATCTCACGTAGACACCACATGACTTCTTTATACGGCCTATTGAATTATAAATATTTTTTCCTACACTTCATTTAAACTTATATTTCCTAAAATTATTCTCAATTAATCGATCTGTCGAGGCAAGTTGGAAATGATTTCGGAAACTACAAATTTTGAAAGTAAATATCCCAGTCAATTTTTTTCGGACGGGAATCAACTTCTTCTTTTTTTTTTATTATTTTTAATAACGAGTACGAAACTTCCCGAAATACGTATAGAAACCGGGAGACCGCATTCAATGTTACATTTCGTGATTTGTCTAAAATCTATATTTTTTAATTTATCATTGCTAAAACATGAATATTTTGGTCATTTGAAACACTTCTGTATGTAAAAGTATATGAATATAACAAACGGTTGTGAAAATAAAGCTGGGTAAGGACTTTTAACGAGAGTAACGTGGGTGGGAATGTATATATACCGTATATGGTGCCGGGGTCGAAAGCCAGTCAGATGGACTTTAAAAGAAGGCAGTTGGTAAGAATAAAAGAAGTATAATTTTTTGTGGAAAAATCATCGTTAGGATAGCCGATTTTGAAAACAATGAAACATTTAGCTAATCAACTGTCAATAAACGGCAACATTGTCTTTTTTAAAAGAATGACTGCCTGAAATTGCTAGACACGATATATATACTTTTGCTTCTGCCAGTTTCAGTAAAAAGGGAGGTGCACAATTAGATGTTACAGCAGTCCCGTATGTAAAATTTCAACGTTCTACAGCGGATCGTTCTCTTTGTGTTACGCGAGATCGTTGTCTTACGCGAGATATATGCATATGTTGGTACGTACAGACGTCACGAAAAAGTACTTTTTAAATGCGTTTTGAATCCATTTTACGTTCTGTTTTGGAAAAAGGAGTTCTTTATTCTGCCCGTATGTACATACGTCTTATTTTTGACGTCGAGAGTGAAGCTGTTCAAATGTTGTTGAGTCAAATGTCCACTCGAGAGTATGGTGTAAGGGAAAGCTTTCGGATCCATCCTCTAGGGAATTCTCCTTGAAACCTGGACTGGAACTCTGCCAATTCGTACTCTCGCTTTACAAAATTCGGAAGGTCTAAGCTAACTACAGAAGAAACCTTTGTTTCTTGTCCTCAATAAAACTCGTCAAATAACACAATATTTCAGGATAGGATCCTGAAACTAGAAAGTTTGCATTATTTTAATGGTTATTTTTTGAGATTTCTTTTTTAGATTTTTAGATTTTTAAGATTTGTGTTGTAAAATTAAAATAATTGCTTAATTATTCATTCCCACTCGTTTAACACTTTTCGTTTCGCAGTAACGTCTTTACAATTACATAAAAGACCTAACTAAAGTCCGATGATACAAAGAAGAGGGAAAACGCTGCTGAAAGTTATATTAGACTATTTCTTACAGTTAGCAACTTAAAATGAACACACGATAACCACCGCTGCTTTCGAGTTTTAAATATTCAAAGCAATGAGCCACTTATTTTACTAAGTGAACATACTGTGATTCAGCTGAACAGAGCGGTAGATCTTCTAGAGTACATCCATAGAAAACTCTTGTTGGAAGCGTGTGCCAGGAAAATTCGATTCCGATTTTAGTGGAGAAAGCGATGATTTTTTTTTAATTAATTTTTAAATTTCTCTTTTAATCGATTTTTTATGACTCACCAACTTTTTGAACATCTCTTTCATTTTAGAATTTTGTTGTTAATTCTTTCTATTTAAAAAGAAGATTTTAGGGAATCTCAAAATTACAGCTGAAAGAAATCAGTGCAAAATGGGAACGGTTCTCTCCCGATCCTACTTCTTCTTTGATTATTTCCGCTCTTGGTTCTTTTTGATTCACTGCCCGTCCCCTATTTGAAACATCAAGCTTATTGTTGGTGAAAGCTGAGTCGTAAATAAAAAACTTATTCAGTTCAATACCTACTCGCTTCAGAGTCTATTTGAAATTCACAATTTCTGCCCCCTTCCGTTCCTCAACGACTAAAGAGGTGTTAAGGTTTCAAATGATATCCTTTCTAGTTCCTAACAAAGGAATTTCCATTATCTCCTGAGTACATACTTTAACCTAAAGATAAGGAAATATAAAAGAATACTTTTGTGACAAGATTGTCTACAATAAAGATGAACTAATACCATGCACTTGGGGAAACTGCACCGTAGGCTATTACGTACATTAGGGGCAGCGAAGAAACAGAACATGCGATCTCGGCCGTTCGGGCGGCGGTTGTCGTTTGAATGAAAGATCGTCTCGGGCGTTTTAGTGGTGAAAGAGTTAATCCTATAAATGAGAGCTTTGGCCCACCTCTCGAATAGCCTGTTTACATTTTTATTATAACATGTAAAATGTCTGTATATGTTGTATTTTTCAAAAAGTGGAGGTTTTATCTCAATAATAAGGTTAAGTAATTAAATACTCTAATTTAAGCTTCACATAATAACCTTTGTTTTATCTTTTACAGAAATGTTCAGACAGCAAAGTGTCCAACAAGGATATTTTCACGACGTTTGCAAGGACTTTGCCACCGAGTTCCAAAGTTTCAAAATCTCTCATCTCCTTGTTGAAGCATTTCGACTGGACAAAACTGATGCTTCTGGTAGCCAATAACACCTCAGATAAAAGCGTGGCAGAAGCCTTGAGCGAGCTGGCAATTGAAAATGATATCGAAATTGTTCAGACTTTTTACTTACCGGCTGATTACCTCACCAAGCACAACACGACTCTCAGAGATATTATTCTTCAAACCTACATGAGAACCAGAGGTAAAACCTTTTTATATCATTTCGATTTATAGTTTTAATTCTTAGTAATATA
>KK118801.1:319227-350769 GCA_000611955.2 Stegodyphus mimosarum | reverse complement strand
TAACACCTTCTCATTTTTTTCTTTCAATATTTTGATGAGCCATGAGAAATATTTGGTCAGCCCATAAATAATGCAATTTTTATATACTTTCTTATTTTTCAAATCTAAGATATATTAATAAGATAATCTAAGATAATTTCAAATCTAAGTTCGTTTTTAGTGTAAGTTTTTTTTAATCTAAGATATTCATTTAAATCTCGACTAAAGTCGGAATCTCGGAGTTGAACTAAGATAAAGTTCTTTCTTAAGCTAAGATATGCAGTTAAACCTCGGCTAAAGTTGTCTCAAGTAGTAACTTCGGAATTGAAGCAAGATACACTTCTTTTTTAAACTAAGATATGCAATTGAACCTCGGCTAAAGTTGTCTCGAGTAGGATCTTCCGAGTTGAACTAAGGTAAAGCTCTTTTTTAATCTAGGATATGCAGTTGAACGTTGGGTAAAGTTGATTCCGACAGTTACCTCGAGTCGGAACTTTGGAGTTCAAAGAAGATAAAATTCTTTTTTTTACTCTAAGATATGCAGCTGAACCCCGGTTAAAGTTGTCTGGAGTCGGAACCTCTGAGTTGAACCAAGATAAAGTTCTTTTTTAATCTAAAATATGCAGTTCAACCTCGGCTAAAGTTGTCTCGAATCGGAATCTCGGAGCTGAAGCAAGATAAAGTTCTTTTTGAATCTTGGATATGTAGTTGAACTTCAGCTAGTCCCAAGTAGGAACCTTGGAAATGAACCAAGATAAAGTTCTCTATTAATCTAAGATATGGAGTTGAACCTCAGATCATAAACGCCTCCCTTCACGAACAGTTCTGTTCACGAACAAATTATGTGAACAAAAAAAACGCATCGAACGACAAATTTTTTCCTTAAGCTAAGAACACTTAATGCAGAAATAACTGATTTTCAAAGGTGTTTAAAAAGTACCCCGACAAAAAATCCCACGACATAACAGCCTATGACAAAATAACGCATGACAAAATACCTTAAATCAAATGCTTCTAAACTGGGTCCCGCGAAAGTTTCTAAATGTTTAGTATCTGAATATTCGCAGGTTGTATAAAAGAGTGCCATAGCTGTGTATAAATCAGTAATTACATCTTGCCGCCCAAGCGGGAAAGTGGCTAGTGACACTGATTGCTGTGTTGAAGGGATTGGGTTCAAATTCCACAAAAGGCATTTACTTATTCTGACTGATAAGCGTATCTTATTAATATGTGTTCCACAACCATTTTTCAAGTGGGGTGCCGTAACAATAATTTCAACATGCCGGTTACGGTGGCAAACAAAAGTTTGGTATCCTGTGGCTTATACTGTAAATTATAAATGTTATATAATTAACAGATTTACAAGATTTACGCAAAAATTATCTAAGTAATTCTGAAATAAGAGTATCAACAACGCTGATTTTGTTCTTTTTACTGGTCTTATTTGTCTTGTTTTTATTTTTTTAAATAAATTACAGAAAATACTTTTATTTATTTTGAGATAAAATGGTTGGATGTGAATTTTATGGAAAGCTATAAAAGTCGATATTCTCAACATATTTTTTAAAGCTCAAGCTAGAAATAAGATGCTTATAGTTATATTTAGGCTATTTTGTTCTGGGCTCTTTCGACGGGTCACGGTTTGGAAATGAAGCGCAGGCCCAGTCATTCGCAAAAACAGTCGACTGGTGCTTCAAGGTAAAGAAAAGATAAAAAGAAAAATATGCCTTCTAACGATTCCTCCTGATGTTTTTATGAAATAGAAATCTAGACAAAACGATAATATTTTCCTCATCACTTTGCCCACTCTGTTTTGTACAGATACAGTAAAATTAAATTTCATGTATTTTATCTTTCATGTATTCTATCTTTTTAATATAGTGTTCATCTTTTTTTACTTCGTTGTACGAAGTAAAGAAGTATTGTAATCGCCAAAAATTGGGGTATCGTATTTGAATGAAAATATCCATTTTGACCGCTCTCGAATATCTTTAGACGATTTTTTCTGGTAACATCTGTACCTACGGACAGAATGAACGATTATGCTTCCCAAAACGGATTGTAAAATGGATTTAAAATCGAATCAGAAGAGAATTTTTGTGACATCTGTATGTGTATGTATATATCTCGCATAACTCAAAAACGAGTAGCCTTAAAACATTAAAATGTTGTATATGGGACTTCTATAATATGTAGCTGGACACCTCCCTTTTTGATGGCAATCGTCGCACGAAACCTATATATGTATATATATATCCTTTCTTACTCGGCTCGGTGAGCTTAGTTTTTTATTCTTATGGATTGGTAAATTATGCATTTTTGCTTTAAAATAACTGAATTATATTCTTTTTATTGTTGTTTAAGGTTGTAGAGACATTAGGCATTTTGGAAGTAGGAGTACATGAAAAATGTGCAATGTCCTTCGCCGGGACTCGAACCTGGACCTCTCAAATACGCGTCGAGTGTGCTAACGATTACACTACGAAAGCATGATGAAAGGAGAGAGAAAATACATTATATTGCCCCTATACCCTTGGCTCTAAATGGCGACTGGGAATTAGGGGACCCAATGGCCAAATCCTCATGGTAAAGACTCATCATCCACCAACTTTTAGTTCGGGCGCCACTGCACTGACATTAGGATTTTTGAAGTAGGAAACACAAAAAATAATGACCTCGCCGGGAATCGAACCTGGACCTCTCAAACACGCGGCGAGTGTTCTAACCGTTACTCCAAAACGGCATGCAGGAAGGAGGAATAAAATAGCCGCCATTTACAATTATGAGGTTTTTACGCCTTTAGTCATTCTGCATGCAATAGTTGCAGAATTATCAACAATTTAAAAGTGGTGGCTATTTGTTTATATTTGAAACTCTTAGTATTATAGCGAATTAAGTCAGATGGTGTACCGCTATACTTGGTGTTTTATGTCTTTCTGCATTTCTGTTTCTGAGGAAAAGCCTTAATTTAGATACAGAAATGCTAAATGCTTTCTGAATACAGAAAAATGATGTCTAAAAGTGAGGCTGTTTTCAAATACGATGCGTGGGTGCAGGATTTCTCGTTTTCGTTTGTAGGATTGCTATTTTAAACTAACCAGTTATTATGATTTGGAGCTTGATTTCTTCTTCTCAAATTCCTCACCAGAATACAAATTAGAGTTTAATGTATTTAAGCTAAGGACTTTTACATCTTAGATAGAGAGAGAGTTTCTGGCACTCGCGTATCGTTGTTGGAATTCTGCCCAGTTGTATCTTTTTAAAAGGTACAGTCTCGGATGTTTTGCCTTGTGTAGCAGCCGGTAAATTATTTGAGCGAGTTTCTAGCTTAGTATTTGACAATGTAGTCTTAGACTACTTTATCAACGTTTAAGTGTTTGTTACATTTTATATCGCCACAAGTAGTGGTTTATCGGTAGCAGTTGTAGTTGTGACTGTATAAGGTATATCTCCCACATTCTTAGCGTGCCTTCGTGGTGTAATGGTCAGCACACTGAGCCGGTATTTCAGAGGTCCGTGGTTCGATCCCCGGCGAAGGAATTGCATATTTTTCATCTTTCTTGCTTCCAAATGGCCTAATGTCTCTACACTGGTGCCCGAACTAAAAGGGTTGTGGATGATGACTCTCCACACCCAGGATTTGGCGACTAGGTCCCCTAAAACCCTAGTCGCCCTTTAAAAAGGGGAGTATATAAGGTATATCTCCCACATTCTTAGCGTGCCTTCGTGGTGTAATGGTCAGCACACTGAGCCGGTATTTCAGAGGTCCGTGGTTCGATCCCCGGCGAAGGAATTGCATATTTTTCATCTTTCTTGCTTCCAAATGACCTAATGTCTCTACAACTGTTTTGTTTAATAAAAAATTCTGCTTAATCAAAAGTCGTTTCAAAGCTTCGCAAGTTCTTTGTCGTACAATTTCAGACATAGCGATAACTTGCTACTTGTCTAGTACGATTCTAGTACTGAAGTTAAAGTCTCAGACCAATACAACCTTACACAGTGTATTTCTTCTACAAATAAAGTGGGAATGCTTGGTAAATTTCTTTCAGATTTAATCAAACGACTCAATGATTTAAAAGAAATCAGTTTCTATTGCTGGAATTAAAATTATTTTTGCCTTCTTCTCTCCAGTGAACTACCTTTAAAGTGTTATAAAGCTGAAATAAAGTTCTTTAACTGCTAGAACCTAGCAGAACTATGTAGCGGCTATTCGCTAAGTTCTTGTTACATAAGCAGTAACTCCGAATACCCTTTTATTTGAATTCAAATGGATTCACAGAGGCCGCCTCTTGGGCGTACAAGAAGCCAAATCTTTTGGCTTGAACTTAAAATAGAAAATGCAAAATTAAGCTATAGACTAAACAGCCTAAGCAGCATAAAGTTGTTACCGCGTAGTTGGCTGTTATCTGAAAGTCACCGGAGTAGCCAAGCAGGCACTTAATAAACACGGTCGTAAACTAGGTAGCTTGTAACAACAACGGGGCCAAAAGGTAGAACACGCTCTCCTGTTTTTCTCTCTCAAATTGAAGTACCTGAGACCTCAGCTTAAGTAGTAGTTTTCTCTTCTATTTTGCATAAAGCGTGAAATTGAAATAAAAAGCGCAAAAAAAAAATTCTTCTGGTAGGAAGATGGAAATGTTTAGAAGACCTGCCTTAAAATAAAAATAACTATTGTAAACATAAACTAAAGCCCTACAATGAAAAATGTAAAATTTAGCATAGAACTGAAGTTCAAGTACCAGACCAATACAACTTTATACAGTATATTGCTTCAAATATAACGTGGGAGTGTATGGTAAATTTCTTTCATATTTCATCAGTAGAACGGTTTAAAGGAAGTATGTTGCTATTGCCGAAAATGAAATATTTTTATCTTTTACGCCTCACTGTGCTGCCATTAGAGAAACTGTAAAATTTTTAATTTCCCTCTGAAATTTAAAATGCCTGTTGCTAGCGAAAAAAACTAAGTGATTCTATACTAATTAATGCCGTTCATCGTTATAAACAGATAATTAACGCAGTTCAAAATAAACAGATGCGTACTGTATTTTTATTTCCATCTGCAAAGTAAAGGAAGTATTGTAATCATGAAAAATTCCCCGTATCATATTTGAACGAAAATATACATTTTGACCACTATCGAATGCCATCTGTACGTAAGGACAAGATAAAGGGCTCTTTTTTCCCAAACGGATTATAAAATTGATTAAAAATGGATTCAGAAGAGATTTTTTTCATGACGTCTGTACGTACCTATGTATGTATCATGTATGATTCAAAAAACGAGTATCCTCAGGATATTGAAATTTTGTATGTAGAACTGCTATAATATTTAGTGGCGCGCCTCCCTTTTGGGTTGCAATCTGCCATACCAAAAGTATATATATATATTATAAAAAGAAAACTCTCCATATCACATCTCCAAGTAACGGAAATTCAATTTAAAAAAATCACTGAAAAGGTACTTTTCAGAATTAAAAAAAAAATTATAGAATTTTCAGTCCTCCTAGCTTTAAACACAGTTAAGGAACAACTAAATCGCAAAAATGCCAAAAACAAAAAACCAGATATTGTTATTGATAGCAGATTAATCAACTTATCAAGGGGATAAACCAATCTACCGTCAATTAAGAGTAATAAAATAAGAGAGTGTTTCATCTTACTTCCAAGTAAGCATCAAATTATTTGCTAGATTCAAATCCTAAATCTAATTGATTCTTAATCAAAATAAAGATATTAGTACTAAACCAAAAGAATCCTGTTAAAAAGCAAATAATTTTTCGCTAAGAACACAATTGATCTGAACGAGATGCTTACTTTAGAAGACATATCCCCTACGCTCTCTTTTCATTTCAAATTCAAAAGTAAAAACAAAAGTAGATTAAATTTAAATATCAAAAATAAAGTTAAAAACTGTAGTAAAAAAGAAATTTAAAAATCAAACTAGTAAGCAAAAATCAAAATTAAAGTTAAAAACTGTAGTAAAAAAGAAATTTAAAAATCAAACTAATAAGCAAAAATTAACCAACTTGCCTTCGAAATTCTTAAACCAAATGACAGGAATGCAAGTACGTATTAAAAGATGGAAGCAAAAGGGTTGTAGTAATAAGCAGTTTTCTATAGAAGAAAGTTTAGCCTAACTTGGCGACAAAACTACAAAGTTTCTTGGAGATACAATGCACAGAGAGCAGGCCGTTATTAAAATAGCGCTAAAGCGGCTATTAGTTTGAATTTATATTCATAATGAAAGTAATTAAAAGTAAATTAATAAGCCCAAGACTTGCGCTAAAAGTGCAAAGTAATAAAGCAATAATTCACTATAAATTATAAAAAGAAAACTCTGCATATTGCATCTCCAAGAAACGGAAATTCAATTTAAAAAAATCATTGAAAAGGTATTTTTTAGAATTTAAAAAATTTTATAGAATTTTCACCCCTCCTTGCTTTAAACACAGTTAAGGAAAAACTAAACCGCAAAAATGCCAAACTAATGCCAAATTATTACTTACTTTATTATTTTATTAAGCTTTTATTACTTTATTACCTTATTATTAAAACCTTATTTTAGTTACTGTTAATTGATGGTAGATTGGGTTATCCCCTTGATAAGTCGATTAATCTGCTATCAATAACAATAACTGGTTTTTCAATACTTAAAAAGTTTACTTTTGATTTTGGCACTTTTGCGATTTAGTTTTTCCTTAACTGTGTTTAAAGCAAGGAGGACTGAAAGTTCTATAAATTTTTTAAATTGTGAAAAATACATTTTCAATGCTATTTTTAAATTGAATTTCCGTTGTTTGGAGATGTAATATGCAGAGTTTTCTTTTTATAATTTATAGTGAATTATTGCTTTATTTCTTTGCAGCTTTAGCGCAAGTCTTGGGCCTATTAATATACTTTTAATTACTTTCATTATGAATATATATATATATATATATATAAACCCACTCCGTTACTCGGCTCGGTGAGCTCAACTTCTTTTTATTCGTATATATTGGTAAATTGTGCCTTTTTTACTTTAAAAATAATTAACTTATATTATCTTTCGGTTAAGGTTTTTATGCTTTTAAATAATCTGCATGCAATTTATCAATTTTGTTTACCATAGCAGTCATATTTGTTTACATTTCAAACTTAGCAGACTATTGAATTAAGTCCATTTCTGCTCCTTCAGTGTTTTTTTTTGCCAATTGGAACCTAAAGTAAACTTTGAGTTTCGTGCATTTTGCCTTTTTGCTTGCTGGCCGAACTGCTTTGATTTTGCGTAGAAACTCTAAATTCTAAAAATGGGTTCTTTAATTTTTTGAACTATATTTGATATTTAATTTTTTCTATATTTTTTTCAATTTTTAATGAAGATATTTTGAGGTTTTATGCATTTTTGCCTTACTGGGAAGTGACAACTGAATTAATGGTGTGAGAAACATATCTCTAATGAATTTCGAGGAAACAGGTTTAAATGAAATGCGGCAAAAATGCGCATAAATTCCGTGCATATATTCCGTGCAAAGAAGTCATGTTGTGTCCACATCCGGACTTTTTATCACATGTCTGGGAACTTCTAGAGAGCGTTGGTGTAATATAATGTGTTTTGGGAACTCAGAATTAATTAAATGATTAACCATTTAGGGTCTTTAACAACGTAAGCATAAGCTTGCTAATTTGAAGATTGAAAACAAATGCAGCAGTACTTTTCAAGATGCTCGTCGACTTATCTTCTTTTACAGAGAAAAGGATTGACGAATAGAATCGGGACAAAACACTTTAGTTCTTTCTGCATCGTTATGCTAATTTCTTCCTCTTTTCGTTGAAGAAACAGAAAATTCTACCCTCTTTCTGGCAGCAAAAAGTTATCCAACTGCAATTTAACGTTTCTGAAATTTAAAAAGAATTCTTCGGCTCTGAAACAATACATCAGTTGAAAAGAAACAAAATGAGAAAAAAAATTGTTAAAGCTTCAAATTATCATTAGAGATACGGTTCCATAAGATTTGGACAAAACGGCATAAAAAATGAGTTCAATAAACTCTTTCGAATTATTTTTTTTATTATTATTAATAAAAAAACGAAAATGTTTTTAAGAATTTCATATCTGGATCCGAGCCATACATTTTGCGAATACCTTGTTACTTTGGGGGGGGGAGAGGGTGTGAATAATTTAGAAACGAATATCTTATAAAGAAGTGGAAGGCTTTCATGCTTACTAAAAATGTCAATGCTATTACTTTTAATAAGATTTTATTACGATTCCATTTTTGGCATTTCCCAGTGGGCTCCCAAATCAAAATACAAAGAAAATTAATTCCGATGTTTATTTAAATTAAGTCAAAATGCGCTAAGTATAAATTTAGAGGATTTTGTTTATTTGGTCTATTGATATAATAAAAGAAAATGCACTTTCTGTGTTCGTTTCCGGTCAACACTCAACGACTTGGGTAGTCACCTTGCACCAGTTCTTTTCTTATGAATATTTTTAAAATGGTTATATTTATGCTTATCTTCGCCTTTTTGGTTAATCTTTATTTCGTGCCTTATCGATCAACTACTTTTAAAGAATCAGAACCTTTTTATTTTTTGTGTGTTTCTTTCGAGTTTCTGTATCGTTTTTCCGTTTTTAATTTATTCTTGTAATTCCTTTTTGCTCGAAAAACGTGGATTAATAGTGTTTTCATTCAAATTTACACTTTCCTGTATGAAATAAAGGCAGTATTATAATCATAAAAAATTTCGGGCATCATATTTCAACAAAAATATTCACTTTGACAGCTCTCGAATCCGTTTAAAGATATTTTTGCATGATATCTGTACGTGCGTACGGAATAAAGGACTATTTCTTTCGAAACGGATGATAAAATGCATTTAAAATGGATTCAGAAGATATTTTTTTTTCGGGACGTCTGTACGTAACTTACACTGGTGTGCAAAACTTAAGCAAAAGCAGGGTTTTTTGGCCGTAACTTCACGAGAAATCAACTGAAAGACAGGAAATGCAGAAATGAAGGAGAGTATTATGTACGTAAAGGATGACGAAAGCATCGGAGCTGAAAAAGGAATACAATGCATACGGTATGGAATCAAACAAAAACAAGCTTTATTGAACTCATAGTATCGTGACTCATGATTGTCTATGTAAGAGGAAGAACAACAAGCAAATGTTCCTTAATATAGGATATGCCCTCCCCTTACTGCAATGGTTGTTTTGCCGTGTCTCCGCATACTCAGAACCAGCTGGTGCAACATTTCTTGCGGTAGGAGTGTCCATTCCTCAATCAGCATCTGTTTGAGTTGTTGGGTGTTCTCCGGAGGATGTAAGCGTGCTACAATGCGTCTCTCCAAAGCATCCCACACATGTTCGATGGGATTTAAATCTGGGGAATACGCATTTGAGTGATATCTTCACTTTTCAGTAGCTCCTCAACAGCAAGAGTCCGATGTGGCCGTGCATTGTCATCATAAAAATTAAGTCTGGGCCAATGCCTCTACGGAACACACGCACATGGGGAAGGAGTACTTCCTCACAATAGCGATCACCGGTTACAGACCCTCTGTCGATAACGTGGAGCTCAGCTCGCCCGTTCAGCATAATGCCTCCCCAGACAAGAACTCCAGGACTACCGTTACGGTGTCTTTCCTTGATGTTACTGGGATAAAACCGGGTTCCGACCTCTCTCCAAATCAAAACGCGTTGAGAATCGCTTCTGGTACTGAACCGACTCTCATCCGTAAAGAGGACACGACTCCATTGATCAATTGTCCAGTTTTTGTGCTCTCTGCACCACTGTAAACGGTGGCGTCGGTGGCCAACTTTCAACGGGAGGCAGCGTTCAGGACGGCAGGCGAATAGGGCCCCTTTGTGAAGGCGTCTGGCCACAGTAAACCGCGACACTTGTCGCCCCGTTGCTGTACACAGTTTCTGAGCAATGGCGCTTGCTGACTGCTGTCGGCCTCTTTTCGCCTGCAGGACGATATATCGGTCATCCCCTGCAAATGTCGTCCTTGGGCGGCCACCACCAACTTTCTAACAGATGTACCTGTGGTTTGGAACGCTTTCCAAGTGCGCGAAATGACACTTTTCTTGATTCCGAACTCGGCAGCTACAGTGGTGACAGTACGCCCCTCCTCCAGCTTTCCGATCATTCTTAAACATGTGAAGTCGTCCAAGTGATTTCTTCCAGCCATATTTCACGAACTGACTCACTGGCACTTGCAGCGAATATGTTGAATTGCGTCTCCGTCCTTCCTTTTATTCTACTGTTGAGCTGCGCTCGCCGACATCACGCGTTTTGTGTACGCTCACGTCGCCTCTGACGTTTCGTTCCTGATATTTGCATCCGCTTGACGTTTCTGCTGACTTACGTGTTCATTGTACTGATCTCCAGACCTCCTTTTCTGCAATTTCATGGTTATCTGCTAAATTTTTACATTGTTGCCTAAGTTTTGCACACCAGTGTAAATTAGTTAAAAAGTAGTTACAAGACTTTGACAGTAATCTTTTAGTGCCTTGATTCCTCAGTAAAGGGACTGTATTCACCTCGAGAGTCGATATTTTTTCGAGACAACCACGTTCTGACATTTTGATTTAAATACTTGTTGATGTCTTATATCCAGCTCGTTCCTAACGTATGAAGAACTCTCTTACTGTGTGAAAAAGGAGTGCATTCGTTCAGCGGAATGATTTCCTTAACTAATTTTCCTCGTTCAAGTTTTCGTAAATGCAGTTTTTAGGAGAAGAAAAATAGACAACTACATGGCTTCATAATCTTCAATGCAGTACTTCTTTAAGTTCGAACTCACAAGGACTGTATAGAGGGTGGCGATATTTATATTTTCTCTTTAGTAATCTTTCACACAACCAAATTGATAAGAAAGAAAAACAATTATTGGAAAAATGAACAATTGTCTACACAGGGAAATATTCAAAATGTCCACCACGCATGTTACGACGTGCATGTGCGCGGCGTGGAATGACGTGGATTGACGTTTCTTTCTTGCATGGGATATTACGTCGTACTTTTCTTTCGCATTAATCTTAGAAACTATAGGTCGTACAGGTACATTTGCACAAAAAAAAGCAGTTGATATTTCCCGTTCTACTGAACCAAATATCGAAATTGAACTTGCATTTTCTCTGTCTCGAAAGCGTGCGCGACTTAGGATATATATTACATTTAGATATAGCATTATTCTAACATAGGTATTTTGACACAAAATCGGACTTTCGGGGAAATGGCATGCCAAATGTTTCTCATATTTCGATTCTACAACTCACATCATGCCTAAGTATTAAATTTTGTAAAATTTGTTAAGAAATTTACGGAGAATTAAAAAAATAATCTTGGCGTATTTTTTTCAATTTGCGCCAAGAACTTGGCGAACTTCTTAATTTATAGCAACCTAATTTTCCTTTCCTTTTTTGCATTACAAAGGAGCAGAAAAAAAGTCATCGTTCACACTTTAAAATAATTTTAACAAAGTGCATAAACCACATTTGACGTTATTATTGCTCAAATAAAAAAATGCCAAATTTTAAAACGCGCAGGTTTGTTATTACATGCATATCTTACAAAATATTGAATAAAAATACTCTTAATTTTTTGCAGGTGTGCCTAGAAATACGCCTACTTTAAGATGCTGGTAAAACCTTCATAGGTTATAATAGAAAATGTTTTTCGAAAAATATATAAAAATTATTTTGAAATATAAATTTTGAAAATAAGTCATAAAAATTGGCGAATTTTATTTGTAATGAACCTAAATTTCGAAATGTGAAAGGAAGAATCAAATAAGTTTAATAAATAAGAGATATTATGCCCGTTGTGTTGTGACGAGACTTTTGATAAACATTGCAGCAAATGAAAATAACCATTCTTAAAAGCAGATATAGTTAATTAGATTTTAAGCTCCACATTCACAAAACATAATAACACACGGACATAACAAAAGAAACAAAATTACACTAAACAAAACATGACTGATCGCTACGACTACTTCATTATTACCGGGCTCCCAGAGGATCATGGGAGTGGCGCTAGCTGGCTAAGAATGTAGCGCCCTCTAGTGCGTCGAAACAGAAGGTATTAGTAAATATACCCGTTACAATACGTATTAATAAATACATACCAAATTCAATTAACATGAATGAGCTAAAATTTTGAGAGGTAATTTTTTCAAAACTACTCTGGTGATTTTTATAAAACTTGGCACTTTGCCATAACTTGAGTCGCAGAATCGAAATATGGAAAAAAAATGGTATGTTATCTTAGAAGAAGTCCGATTTTGTATCAAAATACCTACGTTAAAACATTGCTATATATAAATCTAATATGTATCCTAAGTCGCACTTTCAAGACATGGAAAACGTTGTATAAAACAGGTATAGAACCGATCTTTTTTTTTTTTTTTTTTTTTGTGAAAGGTGTGCAGTTCACTGGGCATCTTTTATGTTTTCCAAGCGAGGAATCTGGCTGCGCAGAGTTTGTTTGTTTTGATGAGACACACAGTATAACAATTAAATAAAACTTAATTAAAATATGTGTATTATTATTCGCTAGTGCATGTAAAAGGCAAAATAAAGTATCGTGCCATATTCTGTACCTGCAAAGTTCTGTAACAATATTGCCTTCACTCCATAAAACAAATAATCCTTCGGATGGTTTTTAATGAAAGTCATTTTTCGGTACTTACGTACTATGACGACTACCTTGGCGACATTTGGAGATAAAAATCTTCATTGACATTTTTTAGTTTATGTTTATAAATAAAATAAAAGAACTTCATCAAAGCAAATTAATTTAAATTCTTTTAAAAATGAAAGCCCCAATTATAAAAGAACAAAAACTTCAAATACTAAAATCCCGAATATATATATATATGTATACATATAAAAAAATGATATACCAAATACGAATAGAAAAAATTAATCTTTTTTATTTTTACTACTGTAAATGATAATTAACATTTATTAAACTTACTTCTGAATAAGCTTCAGTGAAAGTTACATAAATGAATTATATTTTTGATACATAATATGCGTACAAATTTTTAGAAAATTGAGAGGCATTTAGTGTTAACTTTAAATAACAGATGGCAGCACAATATAGTTAACTTACTTAAAACTGGTAATACTCTTTATTTCAGCGCCCTCTATAACCTATATTAGGGTTAACCTTCTTTTATAGCCGCCCAACCGGTATAGTGGTTAGCGTCGCCGACTGACGTTCCGAAGGGCTCAGGTTCAAATCCCGCTTGTAACCAATGTTAGGCTCAACCTGTATAACAAACAAAGGTCGCCGGATTTGGCGAGATATCTAGGTAGTCATCATAATACGTAAGTACCCATTTTTCTATGTCTTATTTTATTTCATTTCATTTTATTTTATTTTCATAAATGTTAAATTTATTTGCCGGTACAGCTATCAATATAAATTTCGTATATTCAACTGAAGCAACCGCAAAAAAAAAAAAAAACTCTTATTTTTTCGTGGCTTTTGTATTATACTTAATTCATTTATACCTCAGAACGCTCGTTTATTTTTATTATACGTTTCTTTAACATCTTTTTATTCATTTAGAAGTCTAGAAAAATTAAAAGTATTTATCCTTAAGAAGATGTTACATATTTAAAAGAACATTTGTGGATGTAATTATAGCGTTATTAAAAAATTATCCTCTTTGAAAATGGAATAGAACGAAGCAGAAATTTAATCAAAGCTGCAAAAAAGGAATTAATTCTTATTTATGACGCTACAGAAACCTACGTAAATTAAATTAATGTATAAAAAGATTGAAAGTTTATTAATTTTTCGTCCTTGTTTCTCTTGAAAATTTATGAAACCAGGAGAATAAAAAATTTTGATTAAATATTAAAAGCAATTTGGTGTCTGAAATGGAAATTTGATTTTTTAAATCTTTTATAAGATTATTTTAAGTGTCATCGTTAAAACTGTAACCTTAGTCACAATTATTTTAATCACAATGCAGTTAAATTATATCTTTAAAAAATGCAAAATAATAAAGGAAAAAGAAATAAACCTTGGAAAAGTCAAATGAGAAAAGCAAAGAAATAACTTAAAAGAACTAGTTGTTTGACCTAAGTTTTAATACAAAGTAACCTAGATACACTTAGATAATAGGTATTCTATCTGAGGTAGTGGCAACACATTGCTTTCAAATAACCTAAGCTGTTTATCATATTGAAAACTAAGTATCTTACGTTTTACCGAATGGCAACAGTTTGGCGCACTAGAGGTAACAAATGTTTTATTTGGAACAGCTGTGCCATTTCTTGCTTTCAAGTCGCTCAGATTGTTAGTCAAAAATTCATTAAATTTATACAAAATGTAAAAGAAACAAACAACAAATTCGAAATTCGGCCTTCGAGGTGCCGGCGTTTTCTCAGAATGCGAGGAACATACATACATACATACAGATTTTCCATTATTTAATTTTTTTTAAATAATACATGGTGATAACGTCTAGTGGCAACAATTCGTGATTCGGGCATAAAAGTGATACGGACAAAAAGTGAATTTCGAGACTAATACCAGGATTGCTATTTGTATTTCTGGCCTTGGCAACAGTAAGTGCTGCTGGGCGACCGCAGACGATTCCAATCGAAAGTTTCATAGTTTTAATCATAACTTCTTCGGAACGTTTTGCCATTTTAGCTTGATTTGTGTTGTTTACAGCAAATTGAAAAATTCATCTCGGGCAAAAAATGGATTTGTCTCGTGAACATTTCTGTCCGATTAGAGATTTTTATGGCCAATTCATTCGTGGTCGATGTTCGCTCCAGGACGAATTCCTTGATAGGTTGTTGTGCCAAAAAATATCGCTGCTGTGCGGGAACTAATAAATAAAGATCTTGATGTGACATACTGTGACATAGAAGCATCTTTGGGTATCCATATTACAAGCATCAGTAAGATGTTAATCTGACAAACGCTCATAAGAAGGCTCGTGTCGATTGGTGTAAGGAAATGCTAGAAAAATACGTTCAAGGTGCATCAGATGCTGTGTTTAACATCTACACAGGTGGCAAATCATGGATCTATGCATATGAGCCCGAAACAAAACAGCAGTCGACTCTATGGGTTTTCCAAGACGAGCCAAATCCGACAAAAGTTGTTCGCCGAAGAAGCACACCGAAGAAAATAGTTGCTTGTTACTTCCACATTACCGGTCACACGGCGACAGTGGCGTTACAGAAACGCAGGACTGACAATTTCGTATGGTTACAGGACCATTTGTTTGCCAGAAGTCGTCGGAAAAATCGAAAAATGCAGAAGAAGAGGCGAATCATTCTTCATCATGAAAATGCGAGCTTTCATACATGGGCTCAAACAAAGGAATTTTTTGACGGGCCAAAACATCGAATTGATGGATCATCCGCCTTATAGCCCTGATTTGGTACCCAATGACTTTTCTTGTTCCCTCAAATAAAAAATAAATTATGTGGTCAGCGATTTGCGACACCCGAAAAAGCGACTGATGCATTCAAAACGCATATTTTGGAGTTACCCCAATCGAAGTTGAAAAAAGTGGCTCAAAAATTGGTTGAAACGCATGCAAAAGTGTATTGATCTTCATCGAGCATATTTTTAAAAGCAATAAAACCAATTTCGATTATTAACATTCGTTTTTTTCTCCATTATTAGGCCAGAAATGTAAGTAGCAACTCTCGTAGCCACATATGGTGCTAATTAATAAAATAAAAATAAAGAAATGAAAAATAAATTAAATAAGGGAAAAGAAAAATAATTTTTAATACTAGGATTCGAAAAAGCCCCGTGTTGAGCTGCGCTGGAGATTACATTTGAAAGATTAATTTTGATGATAATAGCTTATAAGTATTCCGAAAGAACAAAACAGGGAAATTTCAGTTGCGTCAGTTTTGAAACAATGCTGCAATCTCCTTAAATCGCCACCATCAATATTCATTAGGTCTACCTTATTTCACAGTCTTCATCAAGCACAAATCTTATTCAAATGGTACCACAGGGGGAATTCATTACCTCGAGTCTTCTCAGGAAATGCGATTTGGCTTTTGTTATGTCTACTAATTTTCTTTTACTTCATCGCCTTTTGTCGCAAATCACGTTCAGGTTTCCTTTTCGCTGACATTCCTGTTGTGCAAGTGAAATTAAAGTATTAAAATCTACAGAATCCTAACATTTAAATCTGATCTGAAGCGTGACTCATTCCGAATATTCTTTCTGTGTATGCAGGCTCAGCCCTGATTGATACGGGAGTTAGTGTTTCTCGCTTCAGTATCATTTGAATGTCGGAGAAAGATCGTAAATATGCAGTGTATTTGAGGCATGGAGGCACCTTAAAATCCATCGAGCCGGAAGTTCCTGCAAGACACTTTAGTGGGAGCGAAAAACAGTGCAGTTTTTGGAGTAACGGGGCGGGAAGCGGCTCAGGGGGAGACCTCCGAAGAAACTTAAGTTTTTAAATACGTACTTAGAGTCACAAAGTTTTTTTTTTATGTTGGAGACGTGGTAATGCGCAGTACCCTCGCCGGGATTCGAACCCTGGACCTCTCAAATACGCGTCGAGTATGATTCAATTACGCAAGGAAAACATGCAGAAGAAGGGAGAAAATGCCTTATATATGTATCTACCTATATGGAAGAACATGGAAAAGGACGAAGGTAGAACGTGGCCTGCATTGAAAGGGTTACAGTTTATTATGGCAATGGACTCCTAAGAATCAGTCTGTAATTACATTCGAGAATATGTATTTTGATTGCTTCTTTCAGGAGAACCTTTCCAAAGTTGAAGCAGACTGAACTTGTCTTCGTTCAACGATGAGCCATGTAAGAAAGTTTTCGTAGCCCTTTCCGTTCTAAATGTAATAGCTTAACGCATTGATTTTGACAAAACTATCAAAACATTTTCTGATGTCAAAGCTCGCAAAAATACAGGGCGTACCATCGTTCGTAGTTCTTTGAATGACCATTTTACAGGAAGATCGATTAGGCGAGGAGGTCTAATTACTTGGCCACCCAGATCACCTGATATAACGCCGCTGGACTTTTTCCTTTGGGGATTTGTAAAGCACAACGTTTACAGGAGGAGAGCGTCGAACATTGATAACCTAAAAGCCAGAATTACAGCCGTAATAGCCTCTGTGGATGCCGACATGCTTGCCGGTACCTGGCGTGAAATTGAACATCGACTTGATATTCTCCGTGCGACGAAGGGGGCACACGTGGAAGTTCATTTACAAGGGTCATGAAACTTTTTCGAGTCTACCTAACCGTTTATGTTATTAATTTTAATCTATCTTTATTATTTTATGAGTTATTAAACATCAAAATGGGTCCGGGACTTTATAAACACTCTGTATGTTGCTTCTTTGTTGGAAAAGAATATGATGTGTACACCAGATGTCTTCCTTGTACACAATATTAAATTATGCGCAATTTTTCCTGCCTTTCATGTAAACTTATTTCCTCGAGTTTCATTACAGATATATTTCTCATTCAATTAATCCAGTTCTCACTTCGCTACAAAGCAAAAATGCATAAAATCTCAAAATATCTATATAAAAAACTGAAAGATATACAAAAATATAAAACACCAAATACAGTTAAAAAATTCTAAAAAACATTTTTTGGAATTAAAATTAAAGTTTCTACTCAAAAACAAGAAATTCGGCCAGCGAGCAAGAAGGCAGATTTTTCGGTGCACAAAACTGAAAGTTTACTTTTGATCTCACTCGGCAAAAAGACACTGAAGGTGTAGAAAGACTTAATTTCTTGTGGACACTATGCTGAGTCAATATAGGGGACAATTTAATAACTTAAATAATAATTTCAGAATGGATTAAGCACAATTTAATTCGCAATAATAAAAGAAGACATTACTTTGTTGTTGCGAAGCTTAGTTTCTCTAGTTTGGACAAATCCACTATTCTGTTAAGTTTCAAATGTAAACAAATATGGCTACTATGATAAAAAAATTAGGCTTAGCCGCACTTGAACAACTTTTAAATTGTTGGCAACCATACCATTCAGATTAACTAAAGACACAAAAACCCTAACCAGAAGATAAGAACAACATGATTCAATCATTTTTAAAGCAAAAGATGCACAATTTACAAACATGTAAGAATAAAGAAACTGAGCTGACGGAGCGGAGTAACAGAGTCATCTATTTATACACTTTTGGTGCGGCCGATTGCAACCAAAATAGGAGGCGCACATCTGCATGTTACAGCAGTTCTATATACAAAATTTCAACGTTCTGAGGCTACTCGTTTTTGAGTTATGCGAGATACATACATACGTGCATACGTACAAACGCCACGAAAGAATCTCTTCTCAATCCATTTTAAATCAGTTTTATAATTCGTTTGGGGAAAATGATTTCATTATTCCGTCCTTACTTACAGATGTCACGCAAAAACATCGTTTAATTGCATTCCATAGCGGTCAAAATGGATATTTTCGTTGAAATATGATACCCGAAATTTTTCGCGATTACAATACTTCCTTTTTACTTCGTAAAAGAAAGTAAAAAGTTGAAAACATTTTTATTCATAAAAAATAGCAGATTAATAAGCTTTTTACTACCTTATATAAAGTAAGGAAGTACTGTAATCACGAAGCATTTTTGGGTATCATAATTCAAAGGAAATATCCATTTTGAACCGTTCCCGAATCAACTTCGACTATTTTTTGCGAGATGTCTGTACTTGCGAATAGAATAAAGGACTTTTTTTCTCTAAAATGGATTGTAAAATGAATTTAAAAGGAATTTTTATGTGATGTATGTACCCACGTACGTATGTATCTCGTATACCAAATAAATAAATACACAAAACAAATAAAATAAAAATGTGAAAGCTTTCAGATTTTATATTACGTCCAAAGGAGCCTTTTTTAACGGTTTGTGTGTTACCTTTATTTATTAAATATCATGTTATTCGCACTTGAATCATAAAATTCAATCCAGCAGCAATATCGCAAAATACTTAAAAGAACATATTTTTAGAATTTCCGATATACAGTCTCATGCGCTGGAGATAAAAATGTTTTTTCTCCGTACAGTGTTGCCATTTCTCGCTTTGAAATCGTTCTGTTTCTGAATCAAAAACTCATAAATGCTTTAAAGAATATGAAATAGATAATAAAACAAATTCCAAATTTGGGCTTCGAACTGCCTATTTTCGGGTCGAGACGTACGTTATTCAAAATTAGATGGCTCTAGGTACCGTTGTTTTATCACATTTGGAGAAATATACATACATTTATACAGATTCTTCACCATTTAACTTCTTTAAATATAATACAGGACGTTAATGTTTAGTGGCAAAAATTTCAAAAGCGATTCGCCATTTATAGTGAGTCGACGCAAAAGGCCAAATTCCTTTTGGCTAAAAGTAATAGATTAGACGTAGAATGTTGAAATTTTGTACAGGGGACTGCTACAGTATGTAGCTGTGCAGCTCACTTTTTATTGCAATTGGCAGTGCCCAAAATATATCTATGTAAACCTACCCGTCTTACCTGGCTTAAAAGTTCTTACCCTCCTTTATTTTCTCAATCGTTGGTTGCAGTTATGCTTCCAATTACAGAAGTGTTTTAAATGATGCCATTTCGTCTTTGAAGTTCTCCATCAAGACATATTTTTCTTTACATGCCTATATTATATACTAGCCGCTGCGCGGCCGGCCTTCGTCTGGCTTTTAAGTGTACCAGAAAAATGCCTAAAGAGAACACCAAACATTAAATTTGAAAACTGCACAGAATTTTACTCTGCAGAACAATTTTATCGAAAAAGAAACAAATAACAAAGGGAAAAAAAATTCAGTTAAAAATGCATTACATATAAAAAGCATACAACGAAATAAGCAATATCCCTTAATACAAATATTAATTATCCTAATAAATAAATTAACCAACTTCCCTTTGCAAAATCTTAAGAACTCAAATGGAACTCAACGTATAAACAGATTAAGAACTTAAACAGATTAAAAAATATCATGCAAAACTTTTTTATAATTAAAATTATATATAATTAAAACGTAATATTACAATGAAATAAGCAATATCCCTCGATACAAATGTTAATTATCCTAATAAAGTAATTAAACAATTTACAATTGCAAAAAGAAACAACTTTTTAATTTGTTAAACTTTTCAGTCTCTTAAAAACAGTAACGAAATTTTTAAAAGAATGAAACTATTCAAAATGATGCAATTTCATCAAAAATCTATTATTTAAAAAAATACAAAATATTATTATTTTTCCAAAATTCCTTTTTTAAAAGGAGTCGAAAGAATTAAAGTTCAACGTGTCCAAAAATCAAAGGAAAATAAACAGCACATTTTTTAAGATAAGTTTTTTTTAAAAAAATTCCGCCGAAAAGGTGTTAAGCTCACCTTCCTAAATAAATTCGTATTTAATCGATTTATTGAAATACGAAATTTATTTTAAGTTCGTAAAATAGCTAAGTGTCTACGCTTCACGACGACGTAAAAATGAAATGTATAGAGTGAAATCTCGCTTTCCTGTAGCCCATTATGTCTCAAAATGACGCGATTTGGCCACAAAACATAAAATAAAAACAATTCTAATTCGAATTTCGAAAACATCGCTTCAAGGTGCACTGGCTCTTGTGTAGATACACCCATGTACCAAATTTCGTGGCCCTGGGTCTATTAGCTTACTCGCAACACGAACGAAAGACACACACACACACACACACACACGCACAGACTCTATTTTTTATTATATGTAGAGATGTAATGTTTTAATGCATAGTAGGAGTCTGGCACTTTAATTGCTGGCTGTAGACATGGTTGAGTGCAAAGGCAGTAGAGACTGAAAGTAAAAGCTATGACGACGCATTTAACACAACTGAGTTTGAAGTATTACAATCTTTATTTTTACGCAGACATATCATCCTTTTGCAAACAAGATATATTTTTAATCATAGTTGAATGCAATAATTTCCATGTACACGGGTTTTAAAGTACGACGTCATCTTATGCAAGTAAGCAGCAGCGTGAATGAGGAGTGTCTTGGCAGGAGGAAATCGTAAGCGAAAAGAACACTGCATTTCAATGGAAGAAGGGAAGGAGTCAGAAAATTTCAGTTCAAATTTAAAAACGTTTGGGTTTAAAATTGTTTGTTTGTACAAGAGGTTTCTGCAATAAGCGTTACGTAAAATAGACAGATCTCGAATTTGGGAGAACAGATGAATTTAAGGGGAGAACACCAAATCTAAATAGTTAATTTTGAGGTCACCAATTATTTTTGCAGCAGCCCTTGTATTTTGTTATACCTTACATATGTATTTTAACTTACACATCTGGATGCCTATTATCTATTTTTGTCTGTCTTTGAATTTTAAAAGAAAAAAAGCTTTTGTAATTAAACGCATCTTCTAGAATTACTAAAATATACTAAAATAATAAATTTATTAATTATATATAGTATTTAATTAAATTCAAATCAATAACTAAAAGCAATCAAAATTAATATGAAATATAGTATAATTATAAAATAATATATAATAAGGAAATAAAGCACAATATTAGAATTAAAAATAATGCAATATTTATAAGAAGGAAATTATTTTGATAATTCAAAATAAATCGACCATTTTTAAAATAATATTTAAGGGGTATCGTTTAACCATATCTAATGGGAAAAAATCGGAAACTTTTCTGTACTTTATTATGATGCTCTGGAAAATCAAAGATGATTGGAACTACATTTTTTTTTAAGATTTTCTGGACATGTACTTTTCCTAAAATGAATGAGGCGTGAAATGTTTACAACAAATAAAAGAATGTATAGTTGCCAAAAAATCTTTCCTATGTAAAGACGAAACCCATTTATTTAATCTTCCTTTGTTAGGAAACGGGAAA
The DNA here is from genome assembly GCA_000611955.2 of Stegodyphus mimosarum. Taxonomy (NCBI): domain Eukaryota; kingdom Metazoa; phylum Arthropoda; class Arachnida; order Araneae; family Eresidae; genus Stegodyphus; species Stegodyphus mimosarum. The sequence goes on along the minus strand of KK118801.1, from coordinate 328,900 downwards.
CTATAATAAGCAACTTAAAATATTGTGAAAAAATAAGCAATTTTAATACACTTTGATCAAAATCCTCTGTGCAGCATAATAATATTTTTTATAATCAATTGACAACTAGTGTTAATATTTTTCCCTCTCCAAATCTTTTCAGCAAACCATTTTCTCCTCCTATATTTTAAGTTTTAAAATTATTATATTTTAATCTTACTTAAAGTAAGAGAACACATGTTATATCTAATATACGAGTCATCTTCTTTCATGTATTATATTTTAATAAGTAAAATGATTTCAGGCGAAATTTTAGCACAAAAGTACAAAAGTTTAGATAAATAATACATATTCTTTTCCTATTTATAAATATATAAATTGCAGTTATCTAAATTTATCCCCTATATTTTTAATTTTGCAATATACATTCGTGTGAAAGAGAATTTGCACATTATGGCGAATTTTTGAAAAACTAATGGACCGATTTTAATGAAATTTGATGCGAATAATACATTTATAACAGTCAAAGGTATGTAGCATTCAAAAGCCATTTTATGTACACATCAGTAAAGCTCATAGTGCAGGGATATCCAAAATCTACGATGCGATGTCGAATCGAAAATGAGTCTAATATTCTGTATGATATCTCATAGCCTGATAGATTACGCAACGCGACGGACAGGAGGCAGTTAAGGAGTTCCTGTGCGAGTCATTACCTCACCGGCAGCTGTAGAGTCATTAGGATTTTTTGAAGCTGAGAACGTGATAAATAGGTAATGCCCTCACCGGCATTCGAACCACAAACTTCTCGAACACGCGCCAAGCGTGCTGACCACTACACCACGAAGGCATGCTAAGGAGGCGGGAGAAATGCCTTATACAGCAAGACAGTTTTAAACTTGAATTGGCGCCAATATCGATTCTGGTACTGTATTTTTGATAATTTTGAATCGACTGTCTTTACGGCGCTATCACCTCAATGGCAACCATTTTTTGTCAGGTCGCCTATATATTCCTTATGTTTAATATTTGATGTTAGGATGGTAATATATGATATATGTAATGTGATAGTATTTTCTCAGTTTAGCAGTCGAGGTCTATGTGATACTTAAAAGTAGTGCACACTAAATGAGGCCTACGCGTATTACGTAGGCCTCATTTAGCGGTTGTGTGCGAGAGTATTTTAACCGCCGTTATTTGACCGTTGGTTTTTATTACCTGGCCGTAGAGTGTTCTTAATTGATCGTTGTCCCATCACGTCCGCAAAGAAATGCCTTTGACAATAGCCCTTTTGCACTAATGAATAAAAAAATAATAATAACAAATGCATAAATAAAGTAAGAAATTCGAATTGTCCCATTAATTTTGGGATTGGGTTTCCGACTCTATTAGGCCCCATCAGCGGCCGAGTGGAAAATTCGCTAAACGCTGGTAGTTCGATCCGATGTTCAAATCCCCGTAAGTGAGCTGGCTGCATGGGTGTTTCAATGGTTTTTCGTATATATAACTTGTATACAAGCCAGTTTCCCTTAAGAAGCCTTCATGAAGGCATCCGTCCCTTTAGGCAGATAGCCCTCGAGTGCATTGCCGTAATTAAATAAACAAACATAATCATCCCACTCTATTAGTGTATTTCTCCAAAACCATCTAGCAAAAGAATCTTTGTTTTATCTGTAAATCCCCTCTCGGGAGAAAATGAGAATCTAAAAATAGAAGGACAACCAAGTTCAAACAAGTTACTAAACTTTAGCGAAAATAATGAAGCGACTGTCGGTAAGGTTGGACTTGAACAAATATCTTTCACAATAAAAGATGATAGATGATCCTTATGCCATATGTTGGCGCCCATGCGCTTTGTCCTTTTACCGTCGTAGACCCTACAGCAAGATTATGTTGAAGAATTTGAGACTTTCATTGCCTCGCACTTGAAAAATCTATGAAGATCTTCAGTGTACATGTATGTATGGGTGTTTTTTTAACAAGTAGAATGATTTTGCCTTTCTTCTTAAAACATAAAAATTGTTCAGCTTTTCTTCTAAAGAAAATTAAAAAAAGAAAACATGGAAAGGTTCATATTTTAGGTCATGCCAGAGTGTTTGTTAGGAATTTTTATAATCTCCGTAAGATCGCTGCTTTTCTGTTTTACTTCTAGTGACACAGCTATTTTTTTTTTGCTCTTTTTAACTTTACTTCCTTCACATTTACGCCAGATAAAATTTAGCAGCAGAATATCAAAATTTTCACATACAGCGTACCTTTAGATTACCTGATGAATTTTTCCAGAAATTCGAATCCATCCCATATTCAATTCGGAACAAATCAATGAAAACAAACCCAGAAACATAGTGGTAAACTGCGTCATGGCTGCAAAAAAACGAGAAAACAAAAATGAAAAGAAAAAAAGAAATTTACATGTTTTTTGCTGTACCTTCATCAGGGGGTTGGTGCAACGAAAGAAGTAAATAAATACACCAGCCTGTTTCTAAACCAGTAAAGTTTAATACTTGAAATAATCTCCGAAAATTACTCAAAGTAATCCGCGTCTTTATCAGTCCATTCCGTACATGCCGTAGTATGTAGTGCAAAAATTACAGCATTAAATTCATTAACAAACTCACAAAAAAAAACTTTTTTTTTCCTTTTAAGTTGAGCAAACCGTGTCAAAAAAAACAAACATGTAAATATAAGCAATGCAACAGATGAAAAAACATGATAATTTGAAAATATATCCTGAATATTTTTTTTTGCAAAATTTTAGCATCAAAATCATAAATGAGCAAAAAATTCTTATAAATGTAATCAAATTTATTCTCTTTTAAAGCGAAACGAGCCAAAGGAGAAACATGTAAACAGAAGCAATTTAATATATGATAATATAGTAGCAAATGAAAATTTAATCTAAAAAACATGAAATAAAAATAAAAAGGAAAGTTTGTTCTTAAAATTTGTAATATATCTGAATGTATGCGCTTGGATGATGTAAAGCAACAAAGCTCTCACTGTTACGGTTACAGTGAAAACATTTCGAAATTATCGAATGGCAAAATCCACCCTTTTCTTGCGCAAACTAAACAGCATACTCAGAAACTATAAATCGCGTTGGAACGATAGAAGTATGATGAAGAAAGGCATTGTGAAGGACCAGTGACGACGCAAGACAGGAGAAGGAAAAAAAAGCTTTTATTGGAATCACAAGTGTATGAGGGGTGCAGTGTTTCAAGTGTACATTTCAAGATAACGTGTATAACGTTGCAACATAGTCATGTCCCTCAACTTTGCAATTTGGTCGCCACGGCGATCCCCCGACCTCACTGTGTTTTTAAGGTTATCTGAATTCTAACGTGCACACATCAAATCTACGAAATGTTAGAATTGAAAGATGCCATCCAACGTGAAGTTATACAGATTCCTCCTGAGATTTTATGTTCGTCATTGTTGTCAACAATTTTCTGCATGCAGTGCGTTATCGTCTAAGAAGGTGGCCACTTTCAAAATTTTTAGTTCCGATGCAAGATTTGTTTTTCCTCTCCTCCTTTATACTGTCATTGGTCCTTTGCAATGCTCTTATTTGCAAATGTTTTCGTCAGTTTTCGTCATACGTGCATCATTCTGACGCTATTTATGGTTTTTCAATGTTCTGATCAATTTCCAGCTTTAAAAAGTGGTGTTGACATTCGAAAATTTCGAAATGTTTTCAAATGTAACCTTTACCATGAGAGCCCTATTGCTTTAAATCTTCTCAATCTCGAGTACAAATCTTCAGATAACAATATCTGAAATTTCATTTCCACTGTTTCAGCGGATAGGCTGCTAGGGATTAAAATATAGGGGAAAAAGTTTTACGACCACCCTATATATAGATATACAGTTAAATGAAGTTATAATCGCACTCACAATTTTTTTATTTAGAACATTTACCAAAATAATTTGAAATCTGGTAAATAAAGTTGAAAAAAAAAAGTCTGAGCTAAATTGTTCTTTTGGCTGAGCGTTTCAGTTTAAAACACTTTTCTGTAAACTGACAATTTTTATCATACATTTGCACTAAAACTCTCATTTCTTTTTCAGTGATATTTAACAAATTTTAAATTATTTTCGTACTTGAATTTAATTAATTATGACATACCAATTTTAGCAGAATTGAACATTAGAAGTTTTTAAAGTTTTTTATTATTATTAATCATTTTAAAATTCGCAGTTAATTTTATTTTATTACTTTGCACATGTTAGGCTTAATAACGGTCATTTAATACTTCTAGGCAGGGCGGATTTATTTTTTTATTTCAAAATTTTTTGGTTGAGCGGATAGGCCGCTAGAGGTTCATTCATCAAGGAAGTTTTTATATTATGATCACTCCCTCTCTGGGTGTATATATTTTATACGTAAAATATAAAAAATACGAGGGCTCTGCTCTACGCAAACAGGCAACCTCTAATTAACTTTCCGCAATTTCAGGATCTTCCCCCTAAATCAGTACTTTCGAGAACTCTCTGGCCTGTTATGTAGCCGTTATTATAAATAGCTCTGCGCGCCATTTTTCATCAAACTACTTCCTGCCTTTGCCTGCTGCACGAACGCTTAGCTCTGTCTCTTCGTCTTTCCTTTGTTAAAAATATTTATGACGTCAAGGTTCTAAATCTATTATTTCTATTTAAATAGTTATTGGATATGTGATCTGGAGAAAATAAGCTACCATTTTAGTTGAATAAAGATGTGGAGTTTTTAAAGAAAAATTCTTCTGTGTCATCCTTTCGGCTGCTGATTGCTTTCACCTGCAATAACATCTGGACTCTGATTGCTAAGCTTCATCATTTCCAGTGCCCATCGACTGCAAATATCACATATATGTATTTATATAATTCGTTTAATAAATCCAGCTAATTTCATTTCATGGGTCCAGTTGGCAATTAGTAGAAGAGATACAGAAGTGCGCTATTTCTTTTAAATCTATTGCTTCGTTACGTCGTAAAAAGATTAATAGAAACTTAGATGTTTTGCGTTACATTTTTCGCGTAGATGTTTTGTAAATTCATTAGCAATGAGTTATAAGGAAAGTTAATGGGAAGAATCTAAAAGCGAAGAAAATGGTTAGGATCATCATGAAGACCTAAAAAAATATGGTTGTAAAGTTTGAAGTAGGAAGTGAAATCGATTACAAACGAAGGTCAGAGACTTTAGAGCATGTTGAAAAAGAACTTTGGATCTGGATGGCAGGAAAACATTTCTGCATGGTGATCAAGCGCAATGCTTCATTTATGTCTATTACGTACTTCACCCACTGCATTTGTATTTTAGTATTAAGCACTGTTATGATACTAACAATCTCAATCTCATTTTTTCTTCTAAGAATAGATTGAATTACACTCATGTCCATAAATTAAGGATAATTCGAAGTCACGCGGAAATCGAACTCTAAAATAAATATATCATCTGTAAAATCACTACACACATCTTCAAGAATCATATGCAAATTTCAGAAAGTAACCAGATGACACCGATGGTACGTCACAATGACGAGAGTGTAAGAGAGTGATATATAAGGAATACACGCAAAGAAGTAAAATTGTTCGCAGGCTCTTTATAAGCATTTCAGTGCAATAACTGAATAGTTATGACACAAAGGACGCATTTGGATGATTTTTTACGTGGCAGAATTATCGGCTGTCTGGAATGTGGGCGTACCCAACTGGAAGTATCAGACGAACTTGGAATAGCCCAGAGTGTCATCTCCAGGCTTTGGCAACGATTCCAAGATGATAGTAATTTGAGTAGACGTTACAGCACAGGTCGCACCAGAGCTACAACGCCGAATGAGGACCGGTATTTGGCAGTTACTGCCGAAACAAACAGGCGGAGCACAGCCTCAGACCTGTCTCGTCAGCTCTCTTCAGCCACTGGTACGACAATTTCAAGGCAGACAGTGTACAGACGCTTAGGGCAGATTGGTCTATATGCTCGTAGACCTGTCAGAAATCTTATCGTAGTGAAAATATGAAATAAATAATAAAACAAATTTCAAATTCCAAATTTAGGCCTCAAGATGCCCATATTCGAGTGGAGGATTACCTTATTCAAAATTTGGTGTTTGTACCTACCGTTGTTTTTCCACATTGCAAGAAGCATTCATACACTGGTGCAGATACTTCATGATTTAATTTCCTTAAACATAATGCGGGGCTCTAATATTTAGTGGCAACAATTTGAAAAGTGATTCAGACTTTTATGGTGAACGAACGCAAAATGCCAAAACGAAATTAACAGCCCTTCTGGGCTAAGGCACATTTGGGCTAATAATAATGACAATAATAAAGAGATGTCATACTGAACACAAAAGCGATAAAAAAAACCTGAAAGGGTTCAGAGTTCAACGAATGCTCAAAAGAAATCTTTCAAAGCTAACTATGTATTATCAGTATAAATTGTTAGTAGAGATGCCTGAAGTGGATTAGCGGAATATTTTAGGGGATATTAGGTAAATATTCATTGAGACTAACATGGGAATGTTATACAGGGAGTCCCATACCTGTATATCTTCTGTATACCTAAAATCTAAAATAATATATAATGTCATTTTATAAAAATATTGAATATTTAAATTCGATAAATCGTGAATTCAACGTATTTTTATTTCAATTAGCCAGATTAAAAAGTAGAAAAATACAACAAAAAGATCTATAAATAAACAATTATATCAATATAACTATAAACAATAAATATAACAACTAGATCTGTAAATAGTTTGCTAATGCATAACAGACAGATTAAATATTTTTATAAAGAAAATTTTAAGAATAATATCTTACGTTTTTCCGAATGGCAACAGACTCGAATGAAAAAAATGAAACAACGCGAAATCCTGTTTCGAGATTAATAGCCCGTCTTGGCTAAAAACAATCTTATTGAATTATTGATAATTGTAGTAATTAATTTACAATTAGAAACATTTGCTTTCGGTTTATTTTGCGATTTGGTTCACATTTAAATTTGTACTACTTTTTAGGGTTTTTCTCTTTGTATTTTTAGAATTTACAAATTTATAGTAAATTAGGTAAGGTTAAAAACCTTTTCCTTTGCGTTAATAAAACTTAGTTCAAAATTTATGGCAGCGAGTCTTACTTCCCGGTTGCTTTAAATCAAGAAATAGAATTGTAAATAGAATGACATTCACAATAAGTGTTCTTGGAGAAGGAATAGTTCTATATAAAAAAAAAGAACATCTGAAAAAAAGGGGGAAATTTCGTAAAGTCTTTCATGTTCTTCTGTATTTATTTATACCATCATAAACAATCCGAAGAAACTCGATAAAAAGAATTTTAGAAAACGTATTAGTAAAAGTTCTTTCTCTTATTCGTTTTAGAAAATTTTAAAATTTCGTTAGCGTCCCTAGGGTTGACGATTCATTTCTGCATGGAGCATAATGATAATATTTTCAGCAGAGACGGCCATAAAACTTACTCGATATTCAAATGTATTTCGTTGTGTATTAAAATCGAAATTTTAAGTTCCTTGTTTGCATAATTTATATGATGAGATAAATTTTGTGAACGCTGAGGGAATCGAATTGAAACATATTCCAATATACTGATGACAAATACTTCCCGAAAACCGGAAAAGAAATGTTCATAAATATTTAACTACTTCTGTAGCTTTACGCGAAGATTTCATCTCGGAAGTTATTACAAAATGCTGTCATTTTATGTTTACTGCTTCGTAAGAAATAACGGGCAAAAAAAATTTAAAAAAAAAATAGATAAATTTATGAACTGGCTATTCTTTGAATTACACAGTTGCATAGTTGATTAGAGACGACTTCAAAAATAGAATAATTGCATAATTCTTAATTAATCAATTGACAGTGTTAAAGGCAAATAATTAAAATTCTCATTGCGTCAAAACCTAACTCGTGATTTCCGTGTTCGAAAGACTTTTAACCGTGCAGGCGTCTTTCTGCCTCATACATGTTCTTCCGTTTTCGAGAAGCCCAGTGTCGCCACGCATTGCTGACCCACACATTTTATTAATATTAATTTTTAATTCCAAAATTAGGATGTTTAGGAAAATGAAAAAAATATGTCTTTGGGGGATTTTTTCCTTGGTTTATTTACAGTAAAAGGAAAATAAATATTTTTATTATTACACTTATTTTTTATAATTATTATTATTTATTATGTTATTATTATTTTTAATACATTTATTATTACTTTATTTATTCATTATTAAAAGCGTTGGATTAATTAATTAATTCTAAAATTAGTAAACTATTTTGTCTGCTTTTCATTAGTATAAAAATCAATAGTCATAATAATCAATAAAAAATCAATAGTTATATAGTTTTAAGATATTTGTCCCGCCTTTTTCGCATGCCTTCGTGGTGTAGTGGTCAGCACGCTCGGCGCGTTTTCCAGAGGTCCGTGGTTCAAGTCCCGGTGACAGCATTCCTCATTTTTCACATCTCCTGCTTTCAAAAATACCCAATGTCTCTACAGTGGCGCCCGAACTAAATATGGTAGTGAATGATGATTCTCCACCACCAGGATTTGGCGATTGGGTCCCCTAATCCGCATTCAGCCTTTAAAAGGGGGAGTATATAAGGTATTTCTTCCTCCTTATTAGCATGTCCTTCGTGGTGTAGTGGACAGCACGCTCGGCGCGTATTCGAGAGGTCCGTGGTTCGAGTCCCGGCGAGGACATCCCTCATTTTTCATCTCTCCTGCTTTCAAAAAGTACCTAATATCTCTACATAGTAAAAAACAATAACCGCCGCAATTAAACCAATGATGTAAACAGCAACAAGACAAAAATGAATTAATTTGACCTCTTTAGTCGTTTATTAGCCCAAAAGAGCAATTTGCCCGAAAGGGGTATTAATTTCGTTTTGCCATTTTGCGTAGGTTTCCTATAAACGGCGTTTCACTTTTCAGATTATTGCCACCAAATATTAGAACCCCGCATCATATGTAAAGAAATTAAATAATGAAGAGTGTGCATGAATGTATGTATGTTTCTCGCAGTATGAAAAAACAACGGTGCCTAGAGACGACAAGTTTTGAATAATGTAGTCCTTCACTCGAGTATGGGCATCTGGAAGCCCAAATTTGGAATTGTTTTATTACCTATTTCAGATTTTGTAAAACTTTAACGAATTTTTGATTAACAAACTCAACGATTTCGAAGTAAGCAAAGGCAACACCGTACGGAAATATATATATCCAACGCGCTAAACCGTGTAAATTCTGAAGATATGTTCTTTTAAAATTATTTTCTGATCCTACTGTTGAATTGAATTTTGTGGTTTAACTGTCAAGAACATGATATTAAATAAGTAAAGGTAACTCAAACATTACAAAAACCCTCCTTTGGGCGTAATGTAAAATCTGAAAGCTTTTCAAAAATTGCTAATTTGTCGTGAGCAATTTAAATAGAAATTAAAAATTTCTAAATTAAAGCTGTTACATTTCCCTTTACGATAAATATGTGAACGGTACAAATACAAAATTACATTTTTTTTCACTCAGGCCTTGGAATAAGTTTGCGTAGGGATGGTTCATTGTTCCTTAAAATAAACCTAATCTAAAAAAAAACTTTAAAAATGCATGCCAATCCCTAACGCACTATCGGAAATTTTAAAAATATGCTTTTTTTATTATTTTGTGATTTTGCGGTAGAATTTTATGTGAGATAGGAAGAAAGCGA